>JARFXV010001768.1:0-30000 GCA_031761425.1 Cosmopolites sordidus | reverse complement strand
TATAATACATCCTTGTGTGGTTCGTTTGACCCAAAACTCATCGGATATTCGGTCTTCAATTCCAGGACCGCTCTGTTTTTTCAAGGACCGCTCTGTTTTTTCAATATGGGTGACAAATTAAGCCAATCAGATAATCTGATACTTTCATTCCTTCTGAATATTCCATCTCAACCTTCCAATAATCAAGGTGGTATACAAGATGGTTGACTTCCTGATGGAGTATACAAGATGGTTGACTTATCTGGCTGTTTCGATTACTTGTCGAATTTTGAACATCTGTTCACGTGTACTTGTACCCAGGAATTTCTCGCATTTCTCTCTAGACCCATTTTAGTACTGAGGTATAAATGCTGAGATCTATCAGCGTGGAATGTGTTTAGGTATACTTCACCCATTGTTTTAATTACTTCTGCGAATGCACCATTTAAATTTGAGGCCTTATAGTGTTTTAGACTTCGTATAGTATTTTTATCTCGGCTTTTGAAAAATTATGTTTACGTGTTTCATCTTAGAAGAGTTTGCTACATTCTGTTCAAATGCCATTGATATCAGTTATTTTTATGACTTCGATCGAATCAACCCCAAACTATCCTGTGCTGGATAAAGCCCTCTACAAACTTCGTCCATATGTCTGTGTTTTGGGCAGTCCGAATACATGAATGGTTTTGGTATTTATTATCCATGTGCCTGGTGTTTATTTTCTTGTTATTTTCTTTACAATTTTATATAGGTCTTTGATATTGTTAAAATTTGTATGTGACTGGAGTTCTCGACAAGTTTTTTTGATGTGATCATATTTATCTCTTACGTAGGCTCTACGTATTTCTTTTATTAGCTGGATTTACTTTTTGGATTAAGCGAGAAATTGTTAAGGCAATTTAATTAAGGGAAATATAACATAAAAATAGACTAATTAAGGGAACTTGAAGAGATTTACCACTAAACACCAAAACACTTTTTTGAACTGCTCGACGCAAGTTTCGCTAACCATGTTAGCATCATCAGGGGATGATCTAATCTAGATTAAATCATCTCCTGATTGTTTTGTTGTTTCGCACCAAAAGTTCCAATAGAAGAATTAATTAAGGGAACCCGATGGCGGGCTTATCCATATGAGAAAGTTGCCAACTTGGAGGACGTTTTTCTCAAAAACGGTTGTAGCTAGCGACTTGGTTTTTTTTTAGCTTTTTAATCTTTACTAGTATTTTAATTTGACCTTTCAATTTCGAATGTCGTAAAAATTTTGAGAAGCCGCCAAAATTTCGATTTGTTTTCACTTTGAGATTTTTTTCTTTTTTCCTAATATACTTTTGAACTTAATAAAAGGCCAAAACAAGCACTAAATACTGCTGCATAACCGCATTCAATAGTTTTGGTAGTTCTTGAGATAATGGGACCTAAATATGAACAAACCTAACATTTCAGGATGGCCGATTTTCTGTCCGGTTTTTCGCGGTGAAAATAAATCGATATTGTTTAGGAACCCTCAGAGTATCGTTGCTCTATAGTTTTTCATTTCGATATCAACAAATAACCCCCCAGGTTTACCTGGTTTAATTTACATTTTAGTCATAATGTACATACGTCGTCAGTTTAGTCTCGACTTTACATTTATTTTTCTCCAAAATGGGTCGCAGTAAGAAAGTTTTTCATAAGCAGAGCTACAAAGAGCTATGATGAGGCTTTGAAGAACGCAATTTGGGAAAAAATACCTAAATCAATTTATGTGACTCTAAAAATTTAAAAATTAAATTAGAGGCGTATGAAGCCGTAGGAACTTTGAATGAAGAAGAATATAGGCCAGATTTTATATTCAAGTGATTGATGAATTGAACATAGATCCAGGAAAACATTTCATAGAAAAAGTCTACTCATTGGATAAAAATAGGTTAATATATGCTGAAAGGGAAATGGCAGCTACATCACATAAGTCCAGGTCCAAGAGGACAAAAGCAAGGCGAACATTGGATCGGCAATTTGAAGAAGGCTGAAGCAGGTCCATCCCATTCAAGAGGATATATATATATATATATATATATATATATATATATATATATATATATATATATAGTTATTATTATTTTGTTGATATTTTTGTAGTACATTTTGTAGATATTTAATAAAATAGTTGTCTTTTAGTCATTCTAGCTCATTATGGAAAATAATCCAAAAAATCATTTAAAGTTCAAAGCGCTCTCTTTCCTTCTTCCTCTAATCCTATAAGAATAGGATAGAAATATGGTGAGCTGGCGGATTACATTCTATAAATTCCCTGTCAAGATAACATTTAGGATTGTGGTTCTGGACAGAGTTGCCGACCGACCTAACACAACTTTTTCATAAAATCTGTCATTCTCATGTTCTGATCGTTTTTGAGATGTGCCTTCAAACGTTCCTGAATTATTTTTACTGTATTCTTTGCTGTTTTAGCCATTTTCTGGTTTAGTTTCTATTTTTGTGAGTTCTGTAGTAAAAAATCGGCGATTATAATTGCAAAAAAATGCCAAAACCGTTAAGCGGTCATTGTAAGCAAATTGTCTCATCACTTATCAGTTCTTTTGAACAGAAACGAGATAATGGGGTTCTTCTTTTGCCATTAAACGCTGTGAGAGAAGTATGTATAAATAACTTAGTAGGTCTCATAGTTCAGCTGCACTAAATATTAGTATTGATACAGTTAGTGCAATTTCGAAAAAATTGAAGAATAACAAAACGTTAAAATCACCGAAGAAAAAGCGTCAACATCCAAAACGAGTAACTAATCTAGATAATCTTGATGTAGGCTCAATTCGCAATCAAATCTATGAAATCTATGAAAAAAATTAAGTAGATTTACATTTTAATATTGTATTTTTATCAAATTGTATTGAACTATTTGAGAACAAATGGTTAATCTTGAAAGTATTCCTGAAAAACTAAAGAACATGCAGCTCTTTGATGGATGTAAAACTTCGCTTCATACACTTCTAAAAGAAATTGGTTTCAAATGAAGTAAAGATCATCCACGCAGGGGCTCCAACTCCAACTAGTACATGGACAAAACCAAAAATTGCAGAATGGCTGACCGAACAAAATCTTCCTTTTAAAACACTATGTTAAAAAGTGAAGTGCTGCAAATCGTTATTTGGTAAGCAGTAATTAAAGGGACAGGTTTGTGTTTCATAATGTTCTTTTCAGGAACAAGCTTAAAAAAGAATATGTGGCAGATCATATGGCTGAAGAGTACGGTCAAAAAGTATTTTGTCTTCCTCCTTATCATTCCATATTCAATCCTATACAATTGATATAAGGTGTGGCCAAAAATTATTACAATCGTCATATAGGTCAAGATGTAAGAACGATTGATAATTGTTTGGATATGTGGAAAAAAGCTTTTTCAACAGTTACACCACAGATCTGGATGATCAGCATCAGACATAGAGAAGAAGAGATTCAAAGATGGTCGAATCGCGAAAGAGCATTTGATAGACTAGAAGTTAATCCTTTAATAATTTACTTGAACAGCGATTCAGATGCTGAAAGTTGTTTTAGTGACACTGAATAATTAAATTTGTGTAAACTAAATGAAAAGCCCCTATGTTGACAAGCAGAAGTTTCGAAACAGATTTTTGATTAAAACTTTTAAAGAAATAACTTTTCGTGTTACTTTTTCATTTACAGTTTTATCGATCATACAAATACCAAAGTTTGGGTATTTTGGTGTTGATTGTAACGTGAGTGCGTCATAGATTTTGATGACGTGTTTCCCTGAATGAGCTGTAAATACATGTACAAATATACGGCAAATAAACAAATATTTTATTGAATATAAGTATATTTTATTATTATTAGCAATGAGAAAAACGATTCCGTAGATCAGTCAAAGATACTACCAAAACCAACTTTTTTGTAAAAACAAATATGCATGAATGAAGATTTTTGAAGACAATAGAAAAAGCTTTTTTTTCATTTTCCGATCATCGGGTTCCCTTTAGTCAAGAGTGGTTTGTGTTGTGTTTTTTTCATCCACGGACTAAATAATAATGGTTCGTGCCCTTTACCGGAAGATGTCATATCATTAGACAGTGGAATGAGTTCCAGTTTTTCGCGAATCTTTTCTTCAAATTCATAAGGTTGCTGGACTAGTTGCCTAGTGTTAAAGAACTTTTTTGGTGGTACTTTCTATTTTAAATGAAATCAAGAATATAGTAGTCGGTGGTCACTTCCACATTCAACTTCAAAAAAGGTTTTAGCATTGTGCCTATTGCCATTGAGATCTAATAAAAATATAATCAATTTAGTTTCTGTAATTACACTCGGCGGGCTACCAACTGTTGTTTTAGGCATGAAAGTTATAAGTCGGTCGTTTCGATCATTTCTCTTTTCCATTCCTTATTTATTTGCAATGTTCTTGATATGGCATTGTCAGACAATGTTTCATCTACTTTGGCGTTGAAATCTCTAAGTACAATCATAATGTCTGGGCTTGAAATTTTACAGATGGTGTCTTCAAGATCTCCATAAAATTCATCTGCTTTTTCTTCAGTTGATTAATTTATTGGAGAGTAAACCTGTATGAGATTCAAGGTGAATTGATAGCAATTGATTTTTATTGCTATAATTCTATTGTTGACAGTATCATAACCAATTACACATTTGCCAACATATTTCCTTAAATCAAATGCAAAACCGTTTAGACTCAAATTGTCGTGATCTGACAACTATATTGTACTACCACTTTGTGTTGTGAACCCTTTTCAATGAGTCTCGGATAATCCAGTGATCATCATCCCGTATCGCTCATGTGCCATTTTCACTATGTTACTAGTTAAAAAGTTCTGCCTCATCTACTTTATTCTCTAGATGTCATAATTTAAAAATACCTCCATTCACCTGAGCATCCCTTTCTGAAAAACATTTACTTTTATTTTATCATTCTTGTAGACCTGTATAATAAAATGCCTCCAGAAAATAGGGTAAAAAGAATATTTTTTTAGATAGCATCAAATTGTTAATAAATTTAATATTAAAACGTGAATTTACATTAAATGTTTTTATCGAAAATGTATACACATTATCTTTACCGTATTTTTGCAAGCATTTTCAGCTTTATTTATAAGCTATAAACATGAAAAATCCTCTGATGGCCTATTAAGGCGTGATTGATGGAAAAATCGACACAAAGCCTTCTAAAGATGGCGGAGTCTTGAACCTCCGTCGCCCCGACACTTAATTATAAAACGGAATAAAGTGCAGCTGGCGAACTAAGAACTGAAAGTTCCGAAGTCAAACGCAAATTATACAGGATTACCTCAATGTCATATAATTTATTTTAAGGAGACAATGTTGCAGACCAAGAAATTTATAAGATTATATTTTACTAAATGTAATATAATTCAACATTTTAACTTATATAAGAACTACATTTTTATGGTTTTTTTGAATCTTCTCCAACAAAGCCCATTTCTGGCTTACTGGGTTTGTGAACAAATATAATTACAGAATTTGGGCCGATGAAAATCCTCAAGAGATTCAGTTACCTCTTCATCGTCGGAAAATCACTATTTTTGCATTTTTTAGGCTGAACTGGTGAAAAGGTCGTATTTTTTGAAAACTACGATAGAATCATGCCAATATATATGGTTGTACCTTTGGTCATTGCTTGACCTGCTTTCAACGTTCAGCTCGAACGAAATAACGATTTAAGGTTAGAAACTCGAGAGACACTTGTTAACGTTTATGGGACGGCTGAAGAAATAGGCAAGTTTTGTGTAGAGCAAGGATAAATTTTCCATTTTTTGAATATTTATAAACATATGTTTTTACAAAATGCCAACACCCCATGGTAATAGCTAGATCTCGATGTTATTCCTTAAATTAAAAAAAACTAAAATATTACCCTTTTCTGAAAATATAAAAATACGAATGAATCAATACGAATCAAATACGAATACTCAATGAATCTGTAAATTTATGGATTGATTGGCAAAAATCCTTAAAGAAAATAATCACCATGATATCCGAGATTACCCACAGGTGAAATTATTTTGATTTTCTGATAAGACAACTTCAGCCTAGCTCTTTTTTTGAAGCTTGATTGATATAAGTCTGTAATCAGATTTTGTGATTCGGTTAATGTATTTACTAAAACGCTGAGGTATGGGGGGCCATAGGTTTGATAATTTAGGGCATCTTTTTAAGTAAGATAACTCGTATCAATTATTAATTATTTAACATCAACTTAAATTATGTCGTTTTGTAAATTTGTATAACAAAAGCTAACCCAACCAAACCTAGCTTATACAATAAAATCACGGCAGGGGAGAGTATCTTCTGCCTTCTTTTCTATTGAATATCTTATAATTAGCAGATGCGTGTTAGTACTGTATTATTATTATTTTTTTTTGTTTTTCGCCACGATTTAAAACTCAAAAAATATCAAAAATATGTGTTCTTATGTAAATGAAGAATCACTGAGAAAAAACCAAAAACAAAACGGAGACAAATTTCTCAGTGATTCTGTTTCTGTAATAAATTTGCCTAAGGAACAAAATTTCAAAAATACAAAAATTTTCTTAAATAAATATAAACCTTTGAACGTTAAAATTTCGGGAGGTTTTCTCCTCCGGTTTGCAAAACGAATCTAAAAAATAAGCTATATTAATTTCAATATATAATGAAAAGATAGGAAGTAAATATAATTTGTGTATGTCAATGATACTTACATTGACAATAATAGAACCAACAACCCACAACAGAATACCAAAAATGTGGTTTATAAAATTCCACATACAAAAAATAGATGAGTCTCTGTAAAGGTCGATTTTGCAGATGCCTTGGATTTAAGGATATAAAGGGCAAGGGCAAGAAGTCTAAGCCAGCCTAAACGTCAACCTCACGTTCTCAGGTGGTGGTATAAACCATCTGGCGCACCCTACTGGATAATAGACGTCGCTCTGGCGACTGGATCACGGCGGTATAACCGTTCCATCAAGTATTTAGAAAACATAATATTTGAAGATGGTAATGGGTACCCACACGAGTATTATTCCATGAACATGGATGGATTTTTTTTTGAGTTAAAAATTCCGTAGGTAAAACATACCCCTCAATCGCATTTCGGGGGAAGTGGCCAGAAGTGCGTTAAAACCGAGTGACCGAGGACTGGTCAATTTACAACTTAATATTGTAGCACAATATTCTTTTCAGGTTGCGACAATTTGAGCCGAAACGGAGTGGCATTTGTATTGAAGAAATATGTGTAACTACTAATGATCCACTAAAATCCTCCTTCATATAATCCATAAACATTTAATATATTACTTAGCATGGCAGATTCCCCTAGAACAATTTGGATTCATTCCAGGGAGAGGTACACAAAAACAGACATACAATATTCGACAAATAATTGAATAAGCCAGAGAAGTTATCTATCCTGTATATCTCTGCTTCATTGATTATCGGAAGGCATTTGATACCATATATGGGAGAAATGATAGCAGATTCTGCAGAAAATGGGAGTATCAGATCACCTTATTGGCTTAATTTCTCATCTATATGAAAAAAAAATGAAGCAGTGGTGAAAATTGAAGATAGAATATCCGATAAGTTTTGTGTCAATAAAGGGACTAATCAACGATGTATCCTGTTGCCACTCTATTTAATATTTATGGTGAATATATCATACGTAAGCTCTTGAGAATTGGACAGTTATTTTATCTTCGGACGAATATCGAACGAGGGCAGTAATACTTGTAAAATCAGAAGAAGATGAGAAATGGCAAGAAATACAATGCGGAATTTGCAGATGATCTGTAGACATAGAGACATCACACAGAACACAAAGAAGCATATAGTAAAAACCTTAGCTTTTCCAGTATTGCAATATCCCGTTGAAACATGGATTGTTAAAATAGAAGACCTCAAACGCATTGATTTTTTTGAACTTTGGTGCTGGAGACGGGTCCTTCGCATTCCATGTTTTGTCCGACGAACAAACGTATCCGTTATTCAAGAAATTGATAAAACTATAAGGCTATCCTAAATTATTCATGAACGAATACTAAGATTATTTGACTACATTGAACGTCGGGATGGCAATAACTTGGAAAACTGGTAGTACATGAACGGATGGCGGGTTCCAGATCACGCGACAGACTTCCAAAAAGAAAGAGAGACCAAATTAAATACCTAACTGGCACATCTCTCCAATATGCCACCAAGAAAATCAGAAATAGATAATATTGGCGAGAACCAGTCCGGATAGTATGCGAACGGAATGAGTTTTCCTAGATCACGACTCTTCTGTTAAGAAGAATAGGAAGACGAAGAGCATTTTCGTTACCAATAAGATTTCTTAAAACATCACATTTTCAATTTTTCATAGCAAATTTAGTTAATGAAAAAGTAAAATTTCAAATAAAGTATAGAGTCAAGTGGTGCAAGTGTGCGCGTGAAATACTAGAGAGATCAACTCTCTCTAGTATTTGTTTCGCTGTTAGACAACAGACTCGAGTCTTTTCTGGCGTGTTTGCGTTGCTTTGCCAATATTGGTAAGTGATTTTTTTTGTTAATAATTTTGCGATATTTTTTTAATTTTCAATTTAAAAACTTTTGTATTTGTACAAATCTAGTTTGATGTATAACATTACAAGGTTATGGAATGATCCAACAATGAGTAATTTCGAGACCAATTCCGTTCAGGCAGTTAGGGATAGGTGTGTACATAAGCTCATCGGGTAAGAGTGCGCATATTTACATGCGTACTTTTACTCCGATTGAGACAGTTCTGTATAAGTAACGGAAAATTTTGTTTCAGATTTAAAATATATGTGCCATAAAATGACAAAATACCTCGAACTTACAAGCGGAAGGCTCCAGACAGATGCGTTGTTACAAATTCGATGCTGCTAAATTATTAATCTATCAAGGTATAAGTAAAAGAAAAACAGCAGTACAAGTAGGAATGATAAAAGTATTCTTAGGAAACGATTAAAATCTAGTTCAATTGCAACAAAATTAAGATTTTCTTCGCGATTGGGAATACGGTTTGTTGAAAAGACGCTATGGAACTAAAATTACGACAACCAGCGCAAAATAGCATAGCTAGAGCAATGGAATTCTATCAAGCACAAGTTAACATATTCTATGACAATTTACAGAGCCTCTTTGACAAATATAGATTTCTGCCTAGCCGAATCTTTAACATGGATGAAAGGTATAAATGCTGTGCCAAAGAATTTCTATGGTCATTTCGAGGAAAGGTAAAAAGTTGGTGAGTAAAATAGTTTCAACTGAAAGAGGTCAAACTGTTACACTAGTTTGCGCTATGAGCGCTACGGGAAGTTACTTTCCACCGGCTTTTATATTAAATCTAGTCTATTAAATAATGTATCTGTAGAAAGAATTGGATTGGTTTCAAATTCTGGTTTTGTCTGGTTAATATTGGACAACCACAGCAGTCATCTTTCTTTGGCTGCTGTCAATTATTGTTGCGATAATGACATTCATTTGCTTATCCTTTCACTACACAGTAGCCGCAAAATGCAACCTTTAGATCGCACGTCTTAGGTCCATTCAAAATTAAATTTGCTTACGAGTGTGATAAATAGCTAAGTTATAATCCAGGACGTGTCTTTGGCAAATAGAAGTAGCTCATCTGGTTAATGAGGCTTTTCAGAAGGTTGCAACAATCAATAATGGTGCTGCGGGTTTGAAAGTTTCTGCAATATGACCTATCGATAGAAATATATTTTCGGAAGAAAATTTCGCGGCAGCTTCCGTTACTGATATTAATCTTTTATCTACGACATCTGTACAAGCAGCAGATCTTTCACAGAACTTTGTAGCTTGAGTTACTATAACTACGTAAACTTACCGGGATTACTGCGCACACTTCCCCCTATATTAGAGTAAACGTACGCATTTCAACAAGATTTTTTTTTGAAAATTCAAGTAAGTAAAATCTACTTGGAATTTTGTAAATTTTCAATTAATAAAAGCTTAAAGTGAATAACAATTTTATAACAATTTAAAGAAAAATGCGCACTCTTGCCTCACATGATACATTAGTTATGTGGCAATAAGTGTAACAAAAAATGTATTAAAAATTAGCTGAATTTCTTGTTATATTGTAAAAGTAATAACACCAGCTATAAGAAAAATGTTCTATCTAAAATTTTAGATTTATATTTTTCATATATATTCTTGGGCTTTATTCATAATCCCTAAACATGAAAAATCATCAGAGGGCTTGTTAGAAAATGATTTATGAGAAAATCAACAAATGGTGCTCGAGAGAAATGGCGTAGACTTGAGCCTCACTCCATTGCCTCGACACCTAATTAATTATGGAACGAAATAAAGTGCAGTTCGCAAACCGAAAACGGCAAATTGCGAAGTCGAACTTGAAAAGAAGTGGATTATTACTACGAGACATATTTTATTTCAATAAGATAATGTTCTAGATAATGAGAATGCTTTATACAAAAAAAAATTAAACAATAGATTTTTTGGAAATATTAAATAACTAGTTTTCGATTGAGCAACACAATAATGAGAATTCAACTTCAACTCAAATGCAAAAAATATTCTTTAACAAAAAAAGCTGCTATTAATTTTAAAAGTAAGATGATAGAAATTATAAACGGAAATATATAATCTCATTAGAGGAAAATAATCGAAAGGAGAAATGTCTGAAGAATGGTCAAAAAATTAATAAGACCCATACATACAAAAGAGACAAATTAGTCAATCAAGAAATAAGGAAACATAGCTGTATTGAACATTTGCTACCAAGTAATAATAAGAACTATGAGAAATATACTAAACATTTTTATAGCAAAAAAGAAATGTAAAATTAAGCATAATTTCGGAAAAATCGATCGAAAGCAGAGCAAAATAATTACTAAAAGAAATGGAGAATACGTGATATGAATATAAGAAGTGTTTTTCGTTCCATTCCTATGAATGGAATAAGTCTATCCTTTAAATAAGTCTACCACACTATAGAAATTATTAAAGTGTACTATGATTTGAAACAACTAGGTACTCCAAAAAACCATAAATGAAATATTAGGGAATGGATTAAAATGAATAGAAGGCAGGTAAAGTGATTCATTATCCACCGTACTTTCAATCGAATGTTGAAGATGGATAAAAATTTAACAATGAACATAATAGTATGACTTTTGAAGAATTTTAATCTTACAGGTTAAATTTAAAACTGTACCATAAAGAAAAAAGTTCAGAAAAAAGAACCATAAAGCCATGTTAGAGAAAAACAAAATACATAATGATGGAAAACACGCAAAAGAACGCAGAAGGTGAATGAGAACTTAAAATATACAAATGAAACGAATATAGGCTTCAAACGTTTAGTAACTTCCCAATAGCAAAACAAAACTAAAAATGTAGAAGTTTAACAGAGTTTATTAAATTGAAAGATTTGCCATAAAAATAAAATTAAGAATATATGACAGTTATATGACCGTCTGCGATAGTGTCTACGAAACATATATGTGTGTATACTTAAAAGAGTAGAAATATTAATATATCGAATATTTTGACAGTGGAATTACAATCGTATTATTTTCAGAATATAAATTAAACTCGAAGATATTTTCACCAAATCGCTTTATTTAACTTCTCGATGCGCGTTTCGCTAACCATGTTAGCATCATCAGAAAATGATACGCGTCAAGAAATTTAATAAAGTGGTTTGGTATTTAATGGTAAATCTCTTCGAGTTTAGATTTTCACTCCAAAGGATCCAATAAAAGAACAGAATATAAATTAAGTCAATATATTTCATAACAAATTGAAGCTGTTTAACAAATTGAAGCTTTAATATTGGAACTTAAAAAACCTTCAGGGTAGATTAGTCCTTGCTGCGCTCTGATAATGTTGGACTCTCTCTCATTGGACGCAATCCAAGGAAATATAACACTTCAAATATATATATATATATATATATATATATATATATATATATATATATATATATATATATATATATATATATATATATATTTGAATGTTTTTAAATAAATCGTATTGTACATGTTTATTGAAGCCAATAGAAACTAATTGTGCCTTTGCTTTTTTTTCGAAAATCAACATTCGAAAATATAATTTGTCCAAACATGTGCTCGTTAAGTCTGTATTTTATAGACTAATTGGGATCCCAATGTTCACATTTGTGTACAATTCGCCCAAGAGGTTGTGTTCTCTAATAAACTAATAATAAGTATTAAAAACTTATATTTGCTGGAAATTAAATAGGTATTTATAATGATATATTTTTAAAGTTATTTAAAAGTTATTTTTAATTTTATTTAAATTATATATTATTATTAATTATATTAAGTATATTATATAGTCTGCCTATCCTATCTGTGATTCCTTTTACGTATAGTAGTTTACGTATGGACCTTTGGTGTATTTGGTTCATGGTACTCTATTATTCTTCGTGTTTGGGTTACTTGACGGCGAATGGCCTTCGTGATTCAATTTTCTAAATATCCATTTTGTCTAAGGGCTGTGGACATTTTTGGTTGTTCTTCGCTTCGTGTATCTGGTAGTGTCAGTCGGAAGGATCTGGAAATCAAGGTGTTCGCTACTCCTTGAATTTGTGCAGGATGATGATGGGTTTAGCGTTGAGTTATCGATCGGTGTGAGTTGGTTTCCTATACACTGTGTATTCGAGTGTTCCAGATAGTTTCCTTGTGATAAGGAGATCTAAAAAGGGCAGTTTTCTATCCTGTTTTATTTCCAGAGTGAACTGTATTCTGGGGTGGATTTCGTTAACGGAGTTAGAAAGTATATATATATATATATATATATATATATATATATATATATATATATATATATATATATATATATATATATATATATATATATATATATCCTCGTCAGACCCAGTGTCCACACTTGTGTACAAATTTTCAAAGAGATTCGGGAAGACTATACATTTGAATTTACCGCCAAATCTAGGTCCAACTAATGCTACTATCTAGTGGTAAAAAATAAATACCTATTATCTTCCAAACCAGGAGGCACTGCCTGATAATAGCAACATGGTGGAAAATCGATCAACCTGTAGCTTCGAGTTCTCGCGAGTCTTCAAGTATGTTCCTTAAATAAATGTTTTCGCTATTATTTATTAGCTTCTGATGGATAATTAATTGAATAAATAATCAGATTAAATGTTCAGATTATTTTTATTAAAATAATTAATCTTTATGTTAGAAAATTCATTTGTTGATAAAATATGTTCATATATGTATACGTTCGGACTTGAGCCTCTTATCAATCTTATCAGTTGTCCACAAATGTGTACGTTAGGTTACAAAATTACATCTTCTATTGTTTTAATGTTTTTACTTTTTCAATTTTAGGACCAAGAAGACGTTTATTCAAGCTGAATGATGAAACTGATGTTAAAGAAATCTTCTCTATTTTGAATGAGAGTGACATCGATGTTAATAGCGATGATTCTGATGGAGACTACATCTCCAATCCAATCCTCAAGAAATTCCTTCATTGATGATGAATGCAATTATTCTGATGGGAGTGATGAAGTACCTAGTTTGATAGGAAGTGGACCAGATGAAGCTTCCGTTCCAACCTCATATGCTCAATGTTTGTTGAATTGACAAACTCAGTTATACAACCCCCAAAAAGGGGGCGGAGCGAGGAAAGTGCACAGAGAGGGAGAGCTCAGCGGGGAAGACGTAAGTCAAATTCAGTGCGCAAAATTTCGCCAGATGGGACAAATTCTGAAGAACTAGATGTAGTTTTTCCTAACGTTGAGCAAACCTCAGTGGAACCTGTTTTCATGGAAATGTCACCAATTAAATACTTTTGCGAATATTTTTCTGATATTTTTTTACTGAAATTGCAGAATTCACAAACATGTACAAAAATCAGACAAAAAATGCAGGCCTTAAAACTTTCCTTGAGTTCGTCTAGAGTTCGGCTGATGACGGCTGAAAGGCTAGAAATCGGTTCCGCGAGACACGTGACATCGCATGGTTGACAGTTCGGCGAAGGCGATCGGTGGCACCACGTGGAGAAAGGGTGAAAGATTTCTGTAATATTTCCCTCCACGGTTCCATTACGCTACCTTGTGGGCATACCTGGTACTATACCCGAGGTTCCAGGCAGAATGTTACGAGCGGTCCTGACTGCTACGAGCATTCGCCGTATGATGCCGCGAGTTGTGTACGATCACGACCAGTCATTAAAATGGCCAGTTGATCTAGTCTGACCCCGATCGTCTCTCCGAACTGCGTTCCTTGCGTTCGTCTAGAGCTCGGCTGATGACGGCTGAAAGGCTAGAAACCGGTCCCGAGAGACACGTGACATCGCATGGTTGACAGTTCGGCGAAGACGATCGGTGGCACCACGTGGAGAAAGGGTGAAAGATTTCTGTAATATTTCCCTCCACGGTTCCGTTACGCTACCTATATATATATATATATATATATATATATATATATATATATATATATATATATATATATATATATATATATATATATGAGGGTGAATTAAATATAAACCGGAATTGAATTATACACATTTATTATTTATAAAGTAATACAAAAATTCTATTGATCATTTTTCGACATAGTCTCCTCCATGCTCTATACATTTTTCCTAGCGGTTTGAAATCTTGTGAATTCCTTACTCGTAGAAACTTTAGGTTTGAGTCATCAGCCAATTACGCACGAAGTCCTCAAAATCTGATCGTTGTCGAATCGTACACATACAAGTGCATCTCTCAAGGATGCAAACAAAAAATAATCACGGGGTGACATATCTGAACTGTATGGAGGGTGTAAGGGTTTCCAAATGCATATTCTCCAATTTTTCATCGTTTTGCTGTGTTCGTCAAAACCGCTGTGTGGCCTGACGTTATCATGGAGAAAGAGGACGTTTCTGATGGAGACACCGCATTTTTTGATCCTGTAAGCGGATTGTGTTGCCTTCAATAGCTGGTAACTAAGGAGGGGTTAACCGTGCGTTAGTGATGTAGAAAATCAATCAGCAATACGCTTTCTCAGTCGAAAAACCCGTCTGGAGAATCATACCGGCTTAGAGACAGGTTTTGGCCTTTATAGGGCAGGTTTCGTCTTTCCTATCCCATTCCTTATTCGCCATTTTTGATTCTGGAGTGTAATAATGCACCCACGTTTTATTACAATACACATACGCTTCAAAAAAGTCTCACTTTCCGCCGAAATCGGTTCACAAATCTCTTACTAATGTGAAATAGGATGTTATTTGGATCGTCGGTCAGTAATTTCGAAACGCATCGGGAACAGGTTTTATTGAGGCTAAGATGATTTCTGATGATTGTTTGAGCACTTCTAAAGCTAATACCCACCTTTAAAGCGATTTGATGTATAGCGAGTCGCCGATCACCTTCGATAAGGTCGTGAACTGCACCAATGTTGTCAGCAGTGACACTTGACCTGGGCTGTCGATTATGACTTATATTTACCACACTTTCTCATTCACTCTTAAACTTTTTATCCCAACCAAACACCTGGGTCTTAGACAAGGTATCGTCCCTATCAACCGAGTTAATATATCGGATGATTTAACGCGTTCCTTGGCTAAAAACTCACCAAGTGTTTTCTCTACTCCTGATACATTGCACTGCAATGACATTGTATTATACGGAGAGCTCGTTCGTAATTGGCTGCGGAAATCAATTGTAAAATTCCGGTTTTTATTTGCTTCATCTTCATCTATATATATATATATATATATATATATATATATATATATATATATATATATATATATATATATATATATATATATATATATATATATATATATATATATATATATATATATATATATATATATATATATATATATATATATATATATATATATATATATATATATATATATATATATATATATATATATATATATATATATATATATATAATTCTCTCCTGCGTCCAGGAAAACTTCACGAATTGGGGCGAACATTAAATCAGCAAAAAATCCAAATTTTAGCTTTGCAAGAAACTAGATTGACAGATGATAACACCTTGGAATTCGGCAACTACAGACTTTACACCTCCCAGTTAACGAAGAAAATAAATCTAATCCTGAAAAAGTAAATAAGTCCTGGGAAATTCTGAAAAAGACTATCTCTAAAATTTCCTCTAACCATGTAAAAATCTTATTGGGTGATTTCAACGCCCAACTAGGGAAAGAAAAAAAGTACAGGAAAACAGTCGGCAGTTTTCCCGCTCATAAATGGACTAACAATAATGGTAGAAGATTGGTTGAACTATGTTCGCAGCTTAATCTAAAAATAATGTCAACCCATTTTAAGAAGAAAATAACAAAACAAAAGACCTGGAGGTGCCCAAACACATACATAGGTGAATTTCAAATTGACCATGTTGCCATTTCGTACCCCAATTATAAAGAGATTTTGAATGTTCAAGTCAGGAAAGGAGCAAATATAGACACGGATCACTACTTGACTAGAATCAAATTTAGCTTAAAACCTCGAAAACTTATTCAAAAGAGGCTGCAAATACCAAAGTTTGACCCAACGAAAATAAAACCAGTCCTAACAGAAGAGCTTGATAAACAACCAGCACAGAACTGGCAAGAATTGAAACAAAAAATTATTAAAACAGCCTTAAAGTTGGCCCCTTTACAAAAACGTAGAAAACATCCGTGGTGGGATGAAGTTTGCGAGCAAGCAGTATTAAGCCGAAGTAAAGCATTCAAAGATTGGAACAGTTAAAAAACAGCAATAAACTATAACATATCTATGGAAGTAAGAAAAGAAACATCGAAGCTAATTAGACAAACTAAAAGAAAATATGAAAACAATCAACTTAATGAAACAGAAAAATATTTCCAAAAAAATAACACCCGAAACTTTAACAAAACATTTAAAACTAAATTAACAGGCTATCAACCACAAAGTCTTTGCTTTCAAAAGAAAAACGGACAATTAGCTCTAAATAACCAAGACAATTGCAAAGAACTTGCGAAATATTTTGAACAAATACTAAACTGTCCTGAACCCTTAAACAAATTACCAACACTAAACACTAAACAAACAAACGCAGATTCATTACCACCGAATGAAGATGAAATAATTAGGCAAATCAAGCGGTTTAAAAATGACAAAGCTTCTGGTGAAGATGGAATCATTGCTGAACTTTTGAAATCCGCTGGTCCAGGTACAATCAAGGAAATAACCAAAATTCTACATGAAGTTTGGCGAACCGAACGGATTTCGGAAGACTGGAAAGCTGCTCTAATCCATCCACTACATAAGAAAGGAGATAGAACGGATGTAAACAACTACAGAGAGATATCTCTTCTCCCAGTTTGTTATAAGATTCTATATCAATGTCTACTAGACAGAGCACAGGGGACAGTTAGAACCTAACATTGGTGAATATCAAGCAGGTTTTCGACCGGGCAGATCCTGCCCTGAACAGATCCTGAATCTAAAGTTGATTCTAAGACATCAAAAACTGTACAATAAAATCTCGTCTGTACATTTGTGGATTTTAAAAAAGCATATGATTCTATTGACCGCGAATCTTTATTATGAATCTTGAAAGAACAAGGACTAGATCTGAAAACGCTGGCAATTATTAAAGCAACGTTAACTAACACAAGGTCAAAAGTTAAATTCATGGGTGACATCTCAGAGCCATTCGAAATTAAAACTGGAGTGAGACAAGGGGATGGACTCTCGCCACTCTTATTTAACTGTGTTCTAGAAAAAGTAATACAGGAGTGGCGTGAAAAAAAGTCGGCACTGAATATTGACCAGCCATTAAACTGGGGAGAACCAACATCAAAATTGATTGTCTGGCATTTGCTGATGATCTAGCAATTTAAGCTCAAGATGTATTAACGGCATAGAAAGATTGAAATTCTAAAAGAAACAGCAGAAAAGGTAGGACTCCAAATTTCCTTTGAAAAGACACAATACATGACCTGCAACAGACTAAGAACACCATTTCTAAAAACAAAATATGGTAACATCAGACGAGTCTCTCAATTCAAATATTTGGGTGAAATAATAATAGAAAATGGGTTGAAAAAAGCGGCCAATAAGGGTAGATGTCAAAAAATGGAAACGGCATTGAGACTTACACAAAATATTTACAATAAAAAATGCCTATCTAAAAACACAAAACTGAGACATTACAACACAGTTATTAAGCCAGAATGTCTATATGCTGCAGAAACGCTCATTTTGAATAGAAAGAGGGACATCGAGGACATTGAAAAGAAGGAAAGAAAAATCATAAGAAAAATCCTAGGCCCCAAACAAATAAATAGCACAACATACCGACTTCGAGAAAACCAAGAAATCAAACAATACACAGATTTACATAGCGATATGAGAAAAAGAAGACTTAAGTTTTACGGACACATAAAACGGATGAATCCGAGTAGGCTAACTAGACAAATAGTCGAATTTTATGAAAATAGGAGTAGAGCTAAAGTAGAAATAATTAAATGGATTGCTGCAATTAAAGAGGGTCTAAGATCAGCAAATATTACACAAAGTCAAATTCAGGACAGAGGCTGTTTCAGACACAAGGTTAACGTTTGGAAGGTTGGCCAAAGAGAAAAATGTAGGAAGACTGGAACAACTTGGTCTGACGAAAGGAAAAAAAGCTCTTAGCGAAAGAATGAAATTAGTATGGGTATAAAGGAAGGCTAACAACAACAAACGCCTCTAATTGTACTTCGCGTGGTCCATCAGGGCCCATACGTGAATAATAAATAATAATAATAATATATATATATATATATATATATATATATATATATATATATATATATATATATATATATATATATATATATATATATATATATATATCACTAAGTAGCTAAGTTACATTTTTTAAACTAAACTTTTTAAAGTTTTTAAGTAGTTTAAGTAACTATAAAAAACATTGATTCAGGATTTGTTATGGACAGCTAATTTATTTACTATAAATACAAAATATATTAATCTCGTTTTATTAAAAAGTTTTATGATATCATTATTTCAGGTCTTCATTTTCTCTTGGATATGATCGTCGTTATATATCCGAAAAAAAGTAATATTTTTGATTAAATATTTTTGTTTGCTAAACCCTTCAACTTGACGAAAATGTTCTGAACTATATCTCGCTCTATCCAAATGTATTCGTTGGAGATATTTTTAATATCCCTCAATAAACTGTCATCTGACCCCGGAAAACGTTTCCCCTTCTGGTTTCTGTCCACTCTACAAAAAAATCGTAATGGCGTTTCTGTTCATTATTTTTTGTAGCAGAAGAAAGTAGTATTAATTGGAAAGTATTTTTGTTAGGCAAATGTTTTTGTATAATGAAAAAGTTCGACACAATAACTCGCTCCATCTAAATGTATTCGTAAGGATACGGTAAGGATGGTTTAAGTTTTCGTAATAAACTGTCTTCTTATGTGGCAAAACTTTTTTTCTGCGTTCTGTAAATTATAAAGAAAATTGTTTCCGAACTCTTTTACTGCAACAACGCATAATTATAATCGTTTTTCTATATTTTAAAAAGTTTAATTATGCTGTGTTTTCATATTTTAGAGAATGTAGAAAAGAAGAATGAAGAAAAATGTTTCACAATACTGTACATATTGCACTTAAATATCACTAACCTTTGTACAACGTATTACATGACCTATATTTCAAAATATTGTGACGGATGATGCATATTTGTATGTAACCTCACATCGTGGTTCATCAATTAATAATAAAGTCTAAAGGCATCGCAATAAAACGATTGAAATGTTGGCATTTGTAAGTCAACATAGGGAAGGTCAGGCGACAATATTCATCAGACAAAACCAAAAATGGTCCTCCATCTGACATAATCTATGTAAAAGGAAATTCATTATTCATCTACTTTATACCTTAATATAAAAAGTCAATAAAATATCGCCCAAAATGAAAATTGTTATCACTCAAGTTCTAGCGAGATCCGTGGTGTTTGGCATGTCTTAAGTTTGGTTTAAACTTCTCGCCAACTCGAAACATAATTCTACATGCGGCTTTTAATGTATTCTGTTCCTTAAGAACTGTCGGATCCACTGGGAAACCGGAGTCCTAATTCTCCGAAGTTTCCTTTACGCAATTCTTCGGTGGACGGGGATTCCCTTGTATAGATTATACCGGTCCTCCCACCGTAGCCAATGCAAAAACTGGTAACATCCTGGACCAAATAGAGGGCTTCAATCCCTTTTTTTCTTTATTCCGGTTTCTGAACTAATCCCTTTAAATCCAAGAAACAGACAAAAAGTCAGCTCTTCTGCTGTGAATTGAATAACTAGAAATGCTCTCCTGTTGTAACTATTCCTGTAGTCTCTGGTAGAAAAAATACTTAGTAAAAATAACTCTGATCAGTTTTACGAAAACATAATTAATAAGTTCGCTTTGTTTGATATTTGCTTTTCTGAAAGATGGGTGTATAAATTCAATCGATTTGAAAATAATATAATCGATAAAATAATCCTCCAGAAGGTTATCAAAATCTCCTTTTAAATATCAGGTACATTTTCTTTTTACGTTGATTAATTATATTATAAAACAAAATATATAACTTAAATGATAAAATTTAACTGTTTTCTTTAACAATATATTCTATATTCGAAGGATATGAAAACATTGAAGTTGAAATTACATTAAAGAAAAACGATAAGCATTAATTTTTTTCCAGATCATACTGGATATGACTCCTATGAGTAATTCTGCCCGAAATGCGAGTCAAATTTGAAACCCAGACTAACACTATAACCATTTCTTCAATTGAGTTAAATATGATCCTAGCATAATTGTTGATCAATTATTTTATATCGACAAAAACAGTTTTTTCACAATTTTTTTCTTTATCTTATTACAAACTTAAATCATTATCGCAAACCCAATTTTAAAAATATAAATTATTTTTGCATTAACCCACTAGAACTTATCGTCTAAATGTTTATACGCGTTTTCAAGTTAATTTAATTAAGTGTACGAATAAAAGGCGGCGTTAGTATATGTTGTTCCGGTTAAAATATCGATAACAAAGATATTTTCTTCATGCTGTCAAAAGCTGGTCGAATTTTGTTTTCAAACATGGCGTCCACGTCAGGTGAAAGTGAAGTGAAGCAAAAAAAAAACCCTTTCAAAATGGAGCATGACGTAAGTTTTGTTTCAACAGATATATGAAATATTAATATTTTATTTAGTTTTATATTTAAATATATCGTAATGAACATTATCAATGACATTTGAGTTGAGAAGCAACATATTTACATAATTTTAGAGTTATGTTTTATAGGGTAGCAAAGTCGACCGTATAAAAATTCATACTTTAGGCTTCGATGGAAATAAAAATATAATTGTAGTGGATGCCTAAAATAACGCTTGAAAAATAATATGTTTTATTATTTTTAGGAGACCTCTTACAACAGAAAAATTGTTAGCTTGTTTGGAATAATCTGATATGGAAGAGGAAGTCGCCTATACAGAATATATCGATATCACGTTATTTTCACCTGAAGGGGGCGGAGATACAGACGTCGACGAGGTCGCCGAAAATATAGTAAATGTTGATTGAAACTAAATATAGTAAATGAGAAATGAGTGAGAATTTATTGGGTCGTGGCCTCCTAACTGTGTGTTCGCAAGTTGAACTAGTTTCGCGTAATAATGAAAGAAAAGAAGTTTTATTTCCAAAATGCAATAAAAAGCCAAAGAAGTCTTTTTCAAAAGACAAATTTGAATTAAAACATAAAAATCCAAGGATTGAGAAAAAAACGTATTTGGGAACTTATTCAATTTGAAGTAGAGCAAGAAGAGCATTTTAGAAGAAATGGTGGAATTAGAAGCACATCCGATTAACTTTTTCAAGTTGTTTTGGCTATTAGAATTTGTATAGGAGATATGCAATGAGTTAATAAAATATCACCAGAAGATTTTTACAAGTTTTTGGCCATCTTGCTTTTGTCTGGACACGTAAAACTGCCAAATAGAAGAATGTACTGGAAAAAGGTATCGGATACTTACAATAATGTTGTTTCTAATACCATGTCTCGAGATAGATTACTATAATTTTTTTAAATTTGTTCATTTTAGTGATAACAATACCACTGATCCAGAGAATAAATGCAAAAAAATAAAGCTACTAAATATGGTCCTAAATATGGAACCATATTATTGTCGTCATAATTTAAAATAGTTCATTAGGGAAAAACTGATACGTTTCGAATTTAAGTTTTAGTGTTTGAATAATCCAAATGGTTACTGCATGAAATTTGAGCTTTACGAAGAAAAAAGTCAAAAAGATTCAAATATGACATTGGGAAGTCCAGTTACAAAGAGAATGGCATTAGGATTTGTCCTTGAGGAAAGTGAAATTTCTTTGGATAACTATTTTAATTCTTTGCCTTGCATGAAGAACTAAAACCCATAACATAAGAGTTTCAGGAACAATTCCAGCTGATCGCATAGAAAACGCCACTTTAAAGGATTTAAAAAAAGAGCCCCGAGGATCCACATATGGCCTTCTAGACAAAGCCACCAATGTTGCTTTGATCCGCTGGCATGATAATAGTCAAGTTACACTAGCTACCAACAAAATCGATAAACTTGTCAACAAAACTACAACATGCAAACGTTACCAAGCGTTTACCGCCAGGCGCGAAAACAAAGAATAACAATTTTGCAACCTGAATATAACCATGCCATGAGGATATCGATTTATTCGATCAATGACGTGGTTGCCACAGAATAAACATATGAAGTCGAACATGGTATTGGCCCATTGTTCGCTTTTGCTTAAACGCATCCATTGTTAATTCGTGGATTTTGTTCAGAAATATTGAATCTTGTATAAAAAAATAAAATTATATTACGCATATTGTATGGCCACTACTTCCAACTCTAAAACTGCGAATTCTTATGCCACAAAGAACCTCAAATGTTTCTGAAGGAATGAGGACGATCGCCTGGATCATTGGCCAATAAAAAATCCCACTCAGCAACGATGTGCAAGATGACATAAGTGTGTGACAATTATATGCAGCAAATGCAACCTTGGTCTTTATGTCGATTGTTTTAAAGCTTATTATATCCGCTAAAAGAGTTTTTAATTTTGTATTTTGCTTATAATTAGGTTCATTTTACTGTTAAGATACTAAACAATGTATGTTCAATAAAAGTTCTATTGGAACCTAGTGTAAGCATATTTAGAAATGCCCTATATTCACCGTACATAAATATTTATTATTGGAACAACTTTTAGCATTATTTTTGTATATTTTCTAGCATTGCACATAACCAAAAATATTTTTCAAAAAATATAGTGTCAGGTACTGAGGGGTTAAAAATTGTTATCAAAACAAGACTTTTTTAGAATCCTCGGAAATATTTCTTGTCCATTTTAAATTATCTCTCCAATGTAAATTATCTTAAAATGCAAATATCCCCTTTAAGTCATGATTTCCAGAATAATTCTAGATTATATAAATTATTATGTTAAAATGATTATATAAATATTCCAGTCCTGCATGACTGAAATATAACTATTTACCTACATTTGTTTTGTTTAATTTTGCTTCCTAAAATCATAAACATACATGCGTAGAATATTTGGATCCTTTATTTTATTTCGAGATCATTATCAATTTATACTTCTGAATAATTGTATATCTGCAGAATCTTTGTACAAGAATGATATCCTTTAACGGAATCGGAGCAAATTTTTATATACTGTGTAATTATTACCATTCATATTTATAACTAATAGAAATATCGCACGCCAGAAAACGAAAAAGGCATTTTATTCTAAAGTAACATCTGAAAGGTAATCTCAGTCTTTTCGTATACGTTTTTTCAATCTAATTCGCACATTTCTGATTACGGCATAATATTTCTATTCAAATTCAGAACGTTTCTTATTGAATTCTGAGTGCAAGCTTCGCAAAAATTTGTGGAGAGTTAACGTAGATCTTGCTTTTCAAATAGCCCCACAAATAAAAATCGCATGCCTTTCAACCTACAGATCTAACCCAGAAATATCTTTTCATATCTGGAAATATTAGGACTAACAAACGGCGCTAATCTAACGGCGTTCATAGATATCTCAGCGGTGTGGACAGTTGCCTCATCTCGCTGCAACAATGTATTATTATTAACAAAAGGAAACCGGCTTAGGCCGCACTACGGTTTTTTTCCAGCGAGCGGTTAACCGAATACGAAACTGCCCGCAATTTTCACAGTTTGAAGATGGATTTCAAGAGAGCAGTATTATATTGTTGCTCTAATATTATTGTATTTTTATGTAATATTGTAGTATTGTTGCACTAATTTCGATTGGTTACAAATTGTGGAATGGTTTTTAACCGCAAGCCATTTTGTAACAACGTACAAAACATTTTGTAATATAACGGCCGCTTGTATTAGTTTTCTTAATTCACAAAATCATGCGGTTAAAAACCACGGCGATTTAACCGTAGTGCGGGCTAAGGCTAAACGTGTATTAAAACAGTGGGCGTTTAAAATATAGCGAGCTGATGTAACAGTAGTTTACAGGCATTTTTACAAATTTGGGACAAATAATGCCAAAAGATGATATTACTACACTGTGACCTTTGTATAGTGACCGATTTTTCATAATGTTGGCGAAGTCAGATCAATATTGAAAATTTTGTATACTCTAATGCTAAATAAAAATTATGCTTTGTCAGACTTAAACAAGCCGACAATGTAAGCAGGTAACGTGAACTTGATCTCTCATTGCATATACTG
This sequence comes from Cosmopolites sordidus, assembly GCA_031761425.1. Taxonomy (NCBI): domain Eukaryota; kingdom Metazoa; phylum Arthropoda; class Insecta; order Coleoptera; family Curculionidae; genus Cosmopolites; species Cosmopolites sordidus. Next base: position 5,183 of record JARFXV010001768.1, on the reverse strand, counting down.
TCTGCATTACATTGAGAAATAATCGTATTTTATAGATGGAACTCCAAATCTTGTCGTAAAACTTGTTGGAAACACTGGTCCGAAAAGTTCAATAAAAGCATATGACCAGAAGATTGCCGTGAATTACATTTTTTTTGTACCTGTAGGTTTCCATTTCAGTTTAGAATCAATTTAGTTGTTATCGTTCGCCATTGAGCTGTCACAATACAATCATCATTTTTGTATAATATCTAAGTTGCAACGTTGTGCATCTTTTCACTGCATAATTCTGCAATATATTAATATAGAGAAGCTACTTGCATTAGGTTTACTGAAAAAATGCACAGGAAATTTAATGTTGAATTAATTATAATTTAATATCTACATAATTTTGTATTAAATTAAATTGAAAATCACTCGTTTCTCTCTCGGACCATGTATATCAAACAAATCGCTGACATTGATTACCTTATATAATAATTCGGTGGGCGAGTCTGTGGCAGTTACCGTAGATTTTAGTTTTCTGTATTAATAACAGTTTCTGATCACATATGCTAAACTATTATCAAATCAAAACGTGAGAAACTAATATTAATATCATTTTTATGTTTTCATTTTACACTTTATCATTAATTTAAATCGTTTTGTTGTAAATCTGCCATAAATGTGGATTACAATTATACTAACCTTTCAGTGGTCGCGTACGGTGTGGGCGACCGACACCCCCCCCCCCCCCTTCCGCTTTTTCACCCTGGTTTTCGGGTAGGCCCTTACGCTTGTTCAAATTATTTTTCCCGATACGGGTACTGACTTTATCCCCTTTGGGGTTCTTTGTACCCCTTGTGATATCAAACTTACCCACTGAAAAGGGTAAGTTTGACCTAAGATTATTGTTTTTCTCGAAGTCCAGGGGAACTTCGTGGAGGTTAATTTGAAATTTAGACTTTTTGTCTTCATCGGAATATGACTGAGTCCGCGACCAAATGCCGGGCTGACGGCCAGCGGGAGCTGTCAGTCCGCCATCTGAAGACGGGACATCTGATAGGGACTTTGATAGCGGTTACTGATGGGGTCTTATGCAGGCTGGAAAAACCCGAGAAGTTCGGGTCCCATGGGCCTGCTGCCTGATGTTGAGGACGATCACGGAATTAGTTTTGCTGCCCTCCAATGAGTGTTCGGAGGGCGGTGGACATCTGGGCCTGAAATTGGCTAACCAGTTGTCCCATTAGTTGCCCCACAAGCTCGGAGAAGGGATTATTCGCTTGTGGAGCGGGCAGGGTGGCTGGAACCGTGTCCCGCTGAGACCCCCACACGAAGGTTGGTGGGGGAATAACTTTATTAACTGACGGACCTGAAAAGGCCCTTTTGGTTGTGTTGGCTGATCTTCTCGCTGCCTGATTGCTGGTTGGTCTCGCCGGGCAGCCCTGGAAGCTCGCAGTGTGCGAGCCTCCATAATTGCTGCAGGTGGCTGGACTCTTCTTGTCCTTCTTACATTCCCTGGATGGATGTCGTTCGGCACACTTGACGCACGCTGGATCTGCGTGGCATTTCTTCGCAGAATGACCGAACTGTTAGCAGTTATAGCACTGCACAATTCGGCCATTTGATTTTTGTCCTTGGACTGATATTTCTTGATCGAACAGTGTCTTCAAGTCGAATATTTCCCTCTCCTCCTTAGGGATAACTACTTGTATCAAAGCCATCGGCGTTCCTTTGCTGGTCTTCCATCGTTCGACGTGGATCGGATGATAACCCAAGTCAAGCAATTCTTTCCTCACTGTGGCTGCCGGAATCGCTTCCACTAGACCCCTGATGATAACGCGTAAGTTGCGTTCATCGGGAGTGCAGAACGAGTGATACTTGTATTGTCGTTCGTCGAGTAAACTGGTGAGTGCTCTGTAGTCATCTGAAGTGGGTGGTCTAACCATAACTCCATTGGGTTTGGTTGTTGATGTTCCGAGCTTGATGTTCTTCTCCTTACATAGTCGAAGAATTTGTAGATAATCCGCCTTGTCTCTAAGGACAACCGGTGGAATTTTGTCGCTCTTCTGGGTCGCATTCTTTGCGGCTCCACTAGCTTCTTGGCGTTTGGCAGTCTCCTTTTGCTTTGGAGACGTTGGTTTCTTGAATATTGGACCGTGTGAAGAGCTTTCACTAGCCGGTTTCTTGAGGGGAGGAAAATCCTCTTTCCCCGGCTTCGCAGCTCTCCTCGTCGGTTTTTTTGGTGAATTTGCATCTGCGACCATAGTCAGACTGTGATGCCGACGTCCAGTCAGCTTCGTCGTCTTCCATAAGTACAGTAATTTTTTTTTCCGCTGCCATCGGTTTTAAGAAAAACCTCTGGCTTGTTCTTGACCTCAGCTGGTTGTCCTCTCAAACTTTCAATTTCTTTCTTGAGACCTTCAATCGTCTCCAATTGGCCTTGATTCTCGTTCCTGAGATCATCCAATTCACGGTAAGCATCTTCATTATACTGCTTCGTGTATCGCGCTTGTTCTTCTAACGTCACGATGCGTTTGTCTTTTGCTGCTAATGAACGCTGCAATGCATCAAAAGCATCCTTCGTGATGGAGAACCCCTTAGGGGTCCGCCATCGTCACTTTTTAAATCACGTTGTACAATACCGAATAAACCGTTGTACAATACCGGCACTAAACGCCCACAAAAATTGCAAACGATTGCGCAACTTTACCACGTTTTTCGAGATATAACCTCATTTTATTTCTCTTCCGAATACGTCTGCAATCTGTGAAGGCAATACCCAGACTCCTATACGGGAGACCGGCGCATCGGTAAAACAGTTATATTTTAAATGATCGGGTAAACTCGTGAGTCTCCGTCTGTGTACCTTTCGCAGAGGATCTCGTCTACACATTGCCGTAGTTGCTTTTTATCTTAGCGTTGTTATATGTGTTATAGACGCAAACACGGTGTCTCAGACCGGATGTAACTGCTAACGCTATGACATTTCTGTGATACGCGATTTGTCTTGGCATCTGAAAAGTATATTTTTTTGGTAAATAAATAGCTATGTATTATTATTCTAGATTTATATAATTATCAATTTATATTTAGATATGGAATACTAGAAAGAGCAAGAAAGGTTATTAATACTGTTGAAGAAGTACCTAGTGGAGATAAATATGACGACGAGGAGGAATCAGGGGAAGAGGATAATGTTGGAAAAAGATCTGAAGATAGCGGCACAGAACAAGAATTTGATGAAAAAGAAGATGGAGAAATTAATGAAACTGGACCATATTTTATGGGAAGGGATAATAGAACAAAATAGAACGGGAACATTCTCCTGCCAAAAATTTTTCACTTACCTGGTCCCAAAGACTGCTTAGGGAAAAAAACTTCTCCTATTGAAATATGGTAATGTTTTTTAGATCACAAAATTATTAACGTAAATCGTGAATTTTACAAACATTAAAATAGAAGTAGAAACAGATAATTTCAGTCGCAGCAGGGTCATATATTCAACACATATGGACGAAATAAAAAGCACTTATTGGTCTATTATATCTTGCAGGAGTAAGAAAGGTAAATTTATGTGTCTAGAGCACATAACCAGTGTTTGTTCTGAGTGCTACGCAAATGCTCATTAATATTTTTACTTTACTTGATGACCTGCTTGCGATTTTTTCTGTGCAAAAATAGATTATTTTATGTATAGGGAAAATTTATTTCTTTTGGTTAAGATTTTATGAGCGTTTTTTTTTTGTTATTCAAATATATAGATAAGGTGAGCCATTATTTTGTTTATGTTTTGTCTATGTAAAAATTATGGTTTTTTTAATACATATTTTAAAAACACCTCAGATATATTAATTCTATATATAATTTTGAGTTGCTCTCGAAATTATACCAAATTTTTAATTTTTGTATTTGTATACGTATTTTTTTAAACTGGTCTCTAAGAGAGTATGCGACCAATGGTGTAATTAAATTCGTCGCGACTACTGAAAAGTTAAAGGGGTTATGGAATGATATACTCAATGTGCTCAGCCTATTCTACTGCTAGATTATAGACAGATAATATACTTTTATAGATATTGCACTATTTTAAATTTTGTCAATTCTGAATATAAACATAAACGGTAGATATTGAAAAACTAGCCATGAGTTTGACGCAAGACCACCTAAAAGAGCGAACCAGACTTAATACGCTTCCAAAGGATATTTAGATTTTGTTGGTTTTAAGAGTTAGAAAGGATGAAGTTGTTCAGTACAAATAAGTAAAAAGATATTTGTTATATTTGTGGAAAACATAAAAGTAAGACAAAGAATTTGTGCCAAAAATGTAATTAAAATATGTGCAAAGACATAGTGTCTCAGTTTTAACATCTATTAGCTGCGAAGAGTTATCGCGAAGGGTTAACTGTGAAGACTAAGTTTAAATTTAACTAACTATTATTAAAAAAAAGTAATTATGGTGAAAATATCGCAGCGCGCTCATTCACAGAAATGGAATTGGGCGCCGACTCGAGGGTTGAGACATTACTTTTTATTTATTTTTTTCCCTATTTAATTGAAAATCCGTATAAAACAAAGCAGTAAGTACATATTTTATGAAAATTTTATTTACTATGACTTCAGACAACTTCTTCAAACAACTCAATTAATATTCTCTAAATTTTTATTTTCCAGTATAATTAGCTGTAGCAAGGGAAATATCACTAAGGTTTATTAGATCTTGTTAGTCACTAGGAACTTGTTAGAGATTCGAAATCATGTTAGTTCATCACCAGATATGTCGGCATAGTTTCGGCATAGAACAACAATTGGTAATCGCAAATACCTAATTAAAATACTATATTCGTTGTCCGTACACGTGGCAGTCACCTGATATTTATTTAGCTATACATGCTAAAACTTTCCCCAGAGCTGAATATGGAAATAACCATCGACTACTCTATTCTAGACTCTGGACTCAGCATCTTATAGACGGAACAAATACAACCCAAACACAAGGGTTTCAGAAACACTAACATAGGATGACGTATGCCACTCTTGACTTAATTGAAAAAAGACGCATATTCAGAAACAAAGACTATATAAAGAAAATATACACCGTGTACCTTAATAAGACAGAACGCACAAAGTAAAAAAATAACATGTATCGGTGACATTTTAACCGAATTGCAACACTACTGGAGCAAACTTGTCCCTAATGGGTATAATACGGGCATACTTAATTT
>JARFXV010001767.1:0-199544 GCA_031761425.1 Cosmopolites sordidus | reverse complement strand
GGTTGATCCAAAAGTAAGTTTCCCAAAGAGCTGCAGCAGCGTTGGAAGCTGCTAGGCGAAATTCGACAACACCGCTGTGCACGGCAGATCCCCCACTCCCTTTTCCGCCCGCGAGCGCTGCGCTACGCCGCTCAGTCTTGGCTCAGCAGCCGTTCGCGATGGAGCCTCTTATTGTTGATCCCGCCAGGTGCGAAATTCGATCGGTTATTCGGTTTTTGCATGCGACAGGAATTCCACCTGTGGAAATTCATCGAAAGTTGACACAAGTTTACGGCGACAAGTGTATGTCCGTTCAAATGGTCCGACATTGGTGCAGGGAATTTAGTGACGGACGGAAGGAGGTTCACGACGAAGAGCGGAGTGGAAGACCTGCAGTTTCGGAGTCGATTGTCGAGAAGATCGAACGCGAAATGCTTCAAAACCGGAGAATCACCATCCGTGAACTCGTTGATAGGATTCCTGGGAGTTCTTACGGTACAGTGGAAAGAATTTTGACTGAAAAGTTGGGGTATCACAAGTGTTGCGCTCGATGGGTACCGCGCATGCTGACAGCAGAACACAAGGAGAAACGCCTCGATTGTGCTCGACAGTTTCTTCAAAAGTGTCAAGACGATAAGGAAGAATTTTTGGACTCCATCGTGACCGGTGACGAAACGTGGGTTTTTCATTTCACCCCCGAAACCAAAGAAAAGTCTAAACAGTGGCGTCACTCAGGGTCACCAGTCACAAAGAAGTTCAAGCAAACTCCTTCTGCTGGCAAAATCATGGCCACTGTCTTTTGGGATCGCAAGGGGATACTGCTGATCGAGTTCCTGACACCCGGGACAACAATAAACTCGGACAGGTATTGTGAGACACTCACTAAACTCAGGCGTGCTATCCAGAACCGCAGGAGAGGACGCCTGACAACAGGTGTAACGCTGCTTCACGATAACGCCCGACTCACACTTCCCGCAAAACCCAGGAACTTTTGGAGCAGTTTGGATGGACTGTCATGCCCCACCCACCTTACAGTCCGGACCTCGCGCCCAGCGACTATCACTTGTTCCCCAAGTTAAAAGAACACCTGAGTGGCAAACGCTTCCGGAACGACGAGGAAGTGAAACAAGAGGTGCAGCGCTTTCTTAAGGGTTTGGCGGCGGAGGTGTACGACATGGGCATACAAAAGTTGGAGCACCGTCTACAAAAATGTGTTGATCGAAATGGCGATTATGTCGAAAAATAGAGGAAAGTTTCATCTTTCCGACGATGTAAATTTTAATGAAAATAAACATAGTTGTCTATTTGAAAAAATGAAGGGAAACTTACTTTTGGATCGACCCTCGTATATATATATATATATATATATATATATATATATATATATATATATATATATATATATATATAAATATATATTATATTATATATATAATTATATCTATTCCGGTTTAATATTATTGAAAAAACATGCCATAGATAATGACGTCAACTTTTATTTTAATAACTTAAAAATTTTAGATTTTCAAAAACAATACAAAAATAAATATAAAAGAAATGATTTATATAAAAAAACAAATAATACTAATAATTTTAGGAATGATACTGATAATTTAAATTATGTATATAATAACATAACTAAATAATAAATTAACATTTATTAATTAATTAAATTAATTTAATTAACGTAAGTTAGTTTATAATAAACAAAAGAAAAAAATCTAAAGGTAATAAATTTATAAAATGTATCCTAGAAGTCAAAAATATACGAACTCAAAATTAAACAAGAAATATATTTTATGTAAAAACTTTTAAAAACTCAATTATTTATCAACAAGATATAGCAGGTATGTGTTAAAATATAAATTTGTACTGTTTATAAAAATAGTATAATAGTATATAATTGTAAGTGTTCTAAGAATGGTTTAATAAAAGAAATCGAAACGTTAATAAAACAGTAAAAAAAGGAAATAATAATTTTATTAATACCAATACCAAATACCAAACAATATATATATATATATATATATATATATATATATATATATATATATATATATATATATATATATATATATATATATATATATAGTTATAGTTGTAGGAAAAGTCTATGACAGTTTACTAGGAACGTAAGAAACAGCGACTTAGCGTGGAGGATCTTATCCACGAATCTGTTAGGATACAGAGCTCGAAGGACCACCCAAGACGAAATTGATAATGCGTCAAATTAGAGAGAGTCATTAACGGAAATAAAAAACTGTATCTAGCAGCAGCAGATCTTGAAAACATCTTACTTAGACATTGTTATCGTAGCGAAATAATGCATCATTAAGTTGTTTGCAATATTTCGTTTGGATTGCAAAAATTGACAGTAACAATTCAAACTGAAGAAATTCAAGATTGTATATGATATTCTAACTAAATAAAGTATTGGAATGCTCAGTCATCCCCCATATTCATCTGATTTGGTTCCATCAGATCTTTTTTGCTCAATTTGGTTTCCTGGAACTATTTTCTTCTAATGAACCTAAACGATTCAACTAGAGCAACGCGGTACAATTACATTCCAAACATCTAAATATTAATATTTTTTTATGTGTATCCAAACAAGCTTCTTATAGTTCCGAGACGTTGTCATTAGGCTGAATGAACTGTCTACACATACATGATTTTTCTCAACATTTAGTAACACATTCTCCGACTTCTAAGCACGATTGAACCGTCAACTACGTTCGAGCCTTAGAAAAATATCATATCTAAAACCAAGCACATAAAAAGTTTTTAATCAAGAGCTGACAACAAAAACTGTTGCCTTTCTTTTCTGTTTCTTTTTATGACACAATAAGAGCGTTAATATTTTCTATTATATTTTACCTCAAATATAAATGTCATGCCTTTCTTTGTGTCTGGAACACTTACAATATACGGTTTTGTGAGAGATCTTATTTCTCGTAAAAGCGTCCCTCTAACCGTACCATCTTGAATATGAGCCTCGCGTTATTAATTATATGTCGACTATTGTTTCATCTTGTAGGCGAGATTTGATGGGTTATGAACATGACGCTAAGGATGAGATATTCTGAGAATAATCATGCACAATTTTCCTCGTCAAAGAATTAGACGTCGTTAAGAAATAAAATTGATGATTGAAATTGTTTGTGTATACTATGTTAGATTTTTCGATTCGACGTTTCGGCTTTGCTCGACCATCATCAACTTTTTTTTCAAATAGTCGAAAAATTTTATTTTTATAAAAAATATTTTTGTAAATAGGCTTATTTGCAATTATGATGAATTTCTTTATCGGAAACGTGTACAAAATATTAAGTATAACATGTCGTTGGATTCAGAATAAAAAGTAGAATTCCCTAAATATAAAATAAAATTTTTCGACTATTAAAAAAAAAACAAAGTTGATGATGGTCGAGAAAAGCCGAAACGTCGAATCAAAAATCCAATTCACCACCTTATAGAGGAGAAACAGTGTCAAATTTATTTTCACATATCTCTTCAAATAGAATCTAAAACGAATAAAATCCAAATCCCAAAAATTCGTTTTTCCCACATACCTTGGGAAATTTTTAAAATATGAAAATGTAACGTTGCAAAGTTCAGTGAGGTGCAACTTTTTTCAAATGTATTCATCTCTGTATCCCTTATGGTTTACGAGATCCCTCTAAAGTGCATTCTTATCTACACACTATATATGTATATATATATATATATATATATATATATATATATATATATATATATATATATATATATATATATATATATATATATATATATATATATATATATATATATATATATATATCATCATCATCATCATCATCATCGTCATCAGCTCGTGTCGATCCAGTGCAGGATGAAGGCCTCTTCAGCATGCTTCCAACTTTCACGGTCCTGGGTTTGCCTCTGCCACTCTGGTCCAATATACTTAACGATGCCAATAATCCATCGTGCTTTCGGTGTTCTTCACGGACGTTTGCGATCAAGCGGTATCCACTGCAGGAGTGCCTCAATCCATCTGTCATCCCATCGCCTCGCTCTATGGCCTGCCCATCTCCATTTCAATTGCTTTACTCTTTCAATGATATCACAGACCTTTGTTTGTGTCCTGATCCATGCGCCGGGCTTTCTGTCTCGTTTTGTAATGCCAAGCATACATCTTTCCATTCCCCTTTGTGCAACCCGAAGTTTTCGAATTCATTGCGATATGAGTGTCCAGGTTTCACTTGCATATGGCATAATGGATAGAACGCACTAATCGAAGACTTTTCTTTTCAGGCAAAGTGGGGGTCTGCTCTTAAACACAATGTTGAGTCCGCCAAATGCCTGCCAGCCACATTTAACACGCCATTCTACCTCCGGGGCGGTATTCCCCTCCATTGAAATCCTCTGCCCAAGATATATAAAGCTGTCCACAATGCCCAAATCCTTTTCTAAAACTGAAATTCCTGCGCGAAGTTATTGAACATGATTTAACTTATTTTTCAGGTTTATTTTCAAGCCTAATGGTTCGCCAACCCTTTGCAGTTCTTGTATTGCGTCTTTGCAGCTCCTCTGGGTCTTGTGAAAGAGAACGATATCATCTGCAAATCTAAGATGGTTTAAGTTTGCACCATTGATCTTTACATCATCCTGTTTCCAATTCAGTTTACGGAATACTTAATGGGATTAATTCCCACTTCTAGATCATCAAGGTGAATTGTGATTGTAGCTCCATCATATGTCGATCCCAATAGGTTGACATATGCTTTATCTACCCCTTGACGAAGCAGTGTATCCATTAATGCATGCTTGGAAATTGAGTTAAATGCTTTTTCGTAGTCGATAAAAGCCAAGCTCAGTGGCATGGTGTATTCGTTGTGCCTTTCTATGGCCTGCTATACAACCTGGATGAGATCCATTGTACTGAATCCATTTCTGAATCCTGCCTGTTCCCTTGGTTGTGCGTCACTCAGTTTCTTTAATATTCTTATAGAAATTATCTTAGTGAAAACTCTGTACATTACTGATAGGAGGCTTATTGGACGGTAGTTTTTTTTTAAATCTTCCTATGCTCCCTTTTTATGTAAAAGGATTACTTCTGCATTTTTCCATAGGTCAGGTAGTTTTTAGTCTTTGAATCATTTTGAGTATAATCTTGCCAATGTTTTATGTAACGTCCGACCACCAGCTTTTAGCATTTCGACAGTTATACTGTCCTTTCCTGGAGCCTTGCCGTTTTTCATCGATTCTGTAGCATTTGTTACTTCCCCCACTAGGATATCTGGCATTTGTTCTTCCGTGGGTATTGTTGTCTTTGATTGGTTTTGATCTTCATATAACTGGAAATAAAACTTTCTGACAACCTCTAACATTTACGTACGCGCCCTGCATACCATGCCATCCTCACGCCTTAAGGCATATATTTGCGTTCTTTTATTTCTCAGCATCTGTTAAGCCTTGTCAATTCTTTTGCTTTCTTCCAGGGTTTTTTTTGTTCTAGCTGCATGTTGAATCGGCGCGTGTTCTCTCTGATATGTTTTATTATAGTTTTGCAGAGCTCAGTGTACTCGACCCCGCTAAAAGGGCTACCTGCATTTCTCATTGCCCGCCGTTTCTTCATTAAATCAATGATCTCACTGGAGATTTTTGTCTCTTTGAGACATCTTTCTTCTGGTGCTATTGAAGCAGCTGTTTGAAGCACATTGTTGGCGATTTCTTCACATTGAACTGACAGTTCTACTTCCTCCGGATCCTGTAACACAGCAAACTGATTTGACAAATAGTCTCAAAATCGCTTCCTTCCTTCAGCAGTTTCCCAGGATCCACTTTGCCCTTCTTTGATCTTACCATTCTTTAGCGTTCTCTTTGACAGTTAATCCTAACTTTTGCTCGTACCATTCGGTGGTCACTTCCAGCATTAAAATTGTTAAGAACAGTACAATTGGTAAATATTCTTTTATCGTTAGTCATGATGTAGTCAATTTCACTTGTGAGCCCAGATGGACTTTTCCATGTCCATTTTCTATTGATATTTTTCTTATAGAACGAATTCATAATATGTAGTTCTTATCCTTCAGCAAAATCAACCAATCTCTCATCTCTATTGTCTCGCTCACCAGTTCCATATGGGCCAGTTGCATTTTCGTCAGTTCTTGTTGTTCCAATTCTGGCATTAAAGTCACCCATCAGGATTTTGTACCTACATTTCTCCTTGTGTAAAAGCTGGGCCACATCATCATAAAATTTGTCAATTTCCGCATCTTTATGGCTTATAGTTCGTGCATAAACTTGGACGATTTAAAGCCTAAACAGCTGAATAAGAGGCTAAAAAGCCTCTTACTTAGCTGAATGACGCATTGGGCTAGTCGATCAGATGAGGAAGGGCTAGTCCTTCAGCTTTCGATCGATGAGGAATCCAATTCCGACACATCGGCCATTTTCCGTACCTCGAGTGTAGAGTACGAGCCCAGTTGGTTCCAGTTTGATTAACTCTTTATCCTTTCTTCGTGTTTCACAGAGCCCAATGTATATTGTCAAGTTCGATTAACAGTTCTTGCAATCAGGCCTTCATTTTCATAGTCCGTATATTTAGCGTTGTAATGTCAAAAGTGCAATGGCAGCCTGATCGAACCCGGTGATTCTTAGCACCCTCTACCTTGGGAGGTCTTCCCGCTGCCGTAAGTAGTTGCACCTGGGCCTCCAGGGAATGTGGGCCGTGTTTGAAGTTGGACTGTCATATTGAAGCATATTGAAATACCATGTTGTAGGTATGGACCGTAATCTGCCACGCTGGTCCAATGCGGGTTGGCAGATTTTGGATTATGTTAGTCTGAGGCCTCTGCCTTGACCTGTCTGCCAGAGGCGACCCTCCCAGGAGCATAGACTCCGGACGGCATAACTCAAAACTTCATTGCCCTACTCAAACCCCTTTACCATGTAAAGGTCTGATCCACAAAGAGGGGATATATATATATATATATATATATATATATATATATATATATATATATATATATATATATATATATATATATATATATATATATATATATATATATTTCTCCGTAATGATTGTGACTTTGTGACACATAATAAATATTTTTATTAAAGCAATATTGTTCTGCAAAAAACTCGTAAACAAAAGAAGGAATATAAAAAAAAATATTGTACTATATCATTTTTTTAAAGGTTAAACAAGTATGAATTAATTTGGGATTTTTCTTTTGAAAGATAATACAAACAGTATTGTCGCCAGAAAGACGGCAAAGGAATATAATATAAAAGTTCGTCACGTAATAAGAATACTGATTAGGGACAAGAACATTTCTGGTTTACAAGGGTATATTTGAAAGTTTACCAAAAAGCTTTTGTAGAAATATGGACTTATTTTTAGAAAATATTCTTTTATTGTATTGGAATTATAATAAATTTCAAGCGATTTTTTGAACAGAGATACATTTTTAAAACGGTTTTTTAAATTCGTGAATACAACATAGATGACGTTGTGAATTTGCCTAGTTCTAGTCTCATTTCAGAAGTGTAATGTATGATATATATAAAAATGGATATTTTTAGAAAATTTCGTGATATTTACAGTTTGCACAATCTGAATATGAAAGCACTGTCAATCAAATTGTTCATGAATCTGATTCGGTGGAAGATAAAGAGAAGAGCATATTGATTTGACGAGGAAAATTCACGGTTGATTTATGAGAAACCTTTACATTCTAAACGAGTTACTGTTTGGTGTACATTAGAGTCAGGAGGTGAAATTGCGCCAAATTTAACTAGAATGCTGCTGGTGAAGCTGTAACTGTGAATGACGTTCGATATCCTGAGATGATAACCGGATTTTGGTTGGCGAAATTTAACAATATTGATCTGGAGCATATGTGGTTTCAACAGAATGGCGCTACACCTTGCCCTGCTCACGAAACAATTGTTTTATTGAGAGAAACATTTCCTGGACGAGTTATTGTAAGAAACGGTGATATTAATCGGCCACCAAGATCATGTGATTTAAAACCATTGGACTATTTTCTTTACGGTTACGTGAAAAGCCCCGCAAATCCTGTGTTGCATTCAAGAATTTGAAACAGATCAATTTGAAAGACTTTTTGTAATTCTGAGCTATATATCAAATATATTTGATCTCATATCATTTCGTGGAATTCCAAATAACATTTTAAGGCGGCATGTACGTAAACATTTTGGCGAATGCTATTAATATAGTTGAGGGAATATTCGCAGACGATATGGTAATAATGGTTGACTCAAGTATTATATTTACAATATAATATAGAAGTATTAGTTGCAATTGTAAATAACTTGCCAAATATTTTGAACAACTACTAAACTGTCCTGAGCCCTTACTCAGATTACCAACACTAAACCCTAAACAAACAAACTCAGATTTATCACCACTGAATGAAGATGAAATAATTAGTCAAATCAAATGACTTAATCACTGCTGAACTTTTAAAGCCTCCCGGTCCAGGTAGAATCAAGAAAATAACAAAAATTCTATAAGAAGTTTGGCAAACCAAATGGATTCTGGAAGATTGGAAAGATGCTCCAATCCATCCACTACATAAGAAAAGAGATAGAACGGATGTAAACAACTACAGGGGGATATCTCTTCTCCCAGTTTGTTACAAAATTCTATCTCAATGTCCTGTAGATAGAACAACGGGACAGTTAGAATTTAAAATTGGTGAAAATCAGGTTTTCGATCGGGTAGATCCAGCCCGGAAGAGATCCTGAATTTAAAGTTGATCTTAAGACATCAAAAACTATAAAATATAAATCTCGTCTGTACATTTGTGGATTTTAAAAAGTATATGATTCTATTGACCGCGAATCTTTATTCCACATCTTGAAAGAACAAAGACTAGATCTGAAAACGCTGGCAATTATTAAAGTAACACTAACTAATATAAGGTCAAAAGTTAAGTTCATGGGTGACTTCTCAGAGCCTTTCTAAATAAAAACCGGAGTGAGACAAGTTATTTAACTGCGTTCTGGAAAAAGTAATACAGAAGTGGCGTGAAAAAATGTCGGCCCTGAATATTGATCAGCTCATTAAACTGGGGAGAAACAACCTCAAAATTGATTGTCTGGCGTTTGCTGATGATCTAGCAGTTTTAGCTCAAGATATATTAATGTCACAAATGTCGTGGATTTTGTCAATCATTTAGGAAGTAGTCACTTCCCTGGACATCCCGAACGATGTTTATCTTTTGTGGATGTACGGCCACCTTTAAACTCATTTACCCAATTATAAACAATTGCCAACACAAGAGCAGACGTGCCATGAACTTCATCCAAATCAGCTTTGGTCTTTTTCGGTGTTAAGTCTTTTAAATATAAGTGTTTAATCACCACTGAAAACTATTTTTTTCCCATTTTTCTAATAAACCAAATTTCTTGCTTCAATCGACAATAAAAATGAAACCATATGATGAATATAATTGAGACTTTGACAGCTATCTGGTGAATAATGATGCTTACTAAAAACAAAACATTTCCTATGTTACGAGAGCCATCTCTTGGATTTTCTGAGGACTTACTGAACGACTCTTGTAGTTCGGACATATGTGCAGAATGACAGATAACAGAAGGCAGATAACGAAAGCAGTGTACGCAACGAAAACAACCAAGGGCAAGCGAAAGAAAAAATTATAGAGGACGGAGGGTGGATTGAATGAATTGAAGGGGAAGCAAGGAATAAAAGAATAGATTAGAAATATATTAAGTAGATTATTGTATCGAAAGAGATAGAGAAAAAAATATATGGCAAGACAATCAGTTTAAATAGAAGAAGCTTAAATAGACGAATAGTTTTAATAAAAGTTTATAGTAAAAGAAGTGATATTAAATCTTCTTCAATGAGCTTCACAATGAGCTGAAATAATCTTCACACCATCAGTTTTAAAAGCTCTATGTATGAGTAAAATTATAATTGGGTTTTTGAATGAATTAAAATTTATAAAATTAAAAAATTACGTGACTACAAACGCGTCGCGATTGGCTGCCACATTTGTGACATAATCGTAAAGTAATTTCACGTCAGTACTGTCAACGGCTTCTACCTGTATATATATATATATATATATATATATATATATATATATATATATATATATATATATATATATATATATATATATATATATATATACCGTCATAATTATTGTTGGTTAAGTGCAAAATAAAATATTGTTTGTTACTAATTTAGTTCAGTAATGTATGACAAAGGGTTCATAAAGGCTAATTCTGATAATATACCTGTTGTAGTAAATCATAATTAGAAAAAAAAAACACATACATACTGTTTAAATCACTATTTTTATTTCAATAAAAAATACACTATTAAATATACATAATATAACTTCCCTCAACTAGGATAATATGGATAAATGAATATGGAGTACAGTAGATTATAATATGTAAACTATATTAATAATCAATTCAGAGTAAAAACACCCAAAATTAAATACAAAATTATGTATATTTGTTTGATTGCATAATAGTTTGATTGCTTTCATTGAAGTTTGCAATACTTTTAAAACCACACCGATTCTTGAAACCACCACACTAAACTCTATTAAGAATATTTTCAAAAAAAATCCACTCATACTACATTATTGCTGTAAGGTTTTCAGTAATTATAAAACGATGGCGATTTTTCGTCTTAGATGTTTTACAAACCATCACATTAGACTCTTGATTTAAAAATATTTATAAATATAAATAAATCTGGCTGCTAACTAACTGTAATGCATGACCAGCCAGGGATTTCCCAAATAAAAAAAAGGACCCCCCCCCCCCCCCCCCCCCCGAAGTGTGGGACTCTCCTATGTCAAGGTTTACCCACTAGAAAACCGCTATGTACCACAAACATATCCTGGAACCACTGTCAGCCTACCATCAGTCTTCAATGCCTATGATAAATTTCTAACCTGTGTTTAAACATACCCTATCAAATGAATATGTTCAATCAATAGAGGAAATTTACCAAAATCCAGAAAAACACTAAATATTTTAATTGTTTTGTTTTATTTAGAATAAAAACATACAATTTTCTTGACGCTTTGTTTGGATGGTAGATTTGCTTTTCTATTTATCTTTTTTTTTGCATACTCCTTCAGAAGTTTGTTTTGATTCCGTGGAAAACTGCTTTGTTAGTCCTTAACTTAACTCATTGATGTTCATCCAATTGATCACACAAATTTCTGTACCCTTCGACCATCTACAAATTAAATTATCCTATAAAACTTTCATAAGTATAAGACTTTTTATATACGATTACCTTCCAAATTGGTAGTCGAATTTTCTTCTTGTCTATTCGCGTTTTCTTGAATATTATTATTCGTATCCTACAAAATAGACGATCCTGTAGGCTTTCTCATTGTTACTATCTTCGGTTGTGTTGCTACATGTAGATTCTTTAGAGATACGCAGGAATATTCCTTCTTATAAATTTGGCACGTTAATTTGTTTAACCTATATGAATTAAATAATATAAATAAAAGTTATAAAAACGAATGCAAATAAAACAAAAGGAACTCTAATCTAATTTCAATGTTTCATTCTGAACTTACCTTTGAGCCTCTATATCTTATTTAAAGATGTGAGTATAACGTCGAAAACAGCACCGAAAGCCTAAATAACAATTGAGAGCAAGTGTATTTTCAAATCGCTAGCAAACCAACAAATGCAGTCACAGATATAGGTTAAACGTATAGAACAATGACTAAGATCGATAAATTGTTTTATTTGCCTGAGACTCCGAATTTGTTCCGAGCCGACCCGATATTGGCGATACTGGTCTTCGTTACCATTGTGAGGTTACATACGTTCGGTTTTTTTTCGGGAACTGTCGGCGGTCATCGGCACTAGGTTTAAAAATGTATTTCCAATTTGATATAGCTTTTAAATTATAAGGAAAAAGAATAAAAATAAAAATAGTTTTGTCATAAAACTTATATATGATGTTTCCATTTATGACAAAAAAAATTGTTCAAAAGCCCAATTCTTTAGAGGAATTATTTCTATTTTATCTTAAATGTTGTTTATTTGTTTGTTTGGTTGATCTAATTATCCGATAAAATCTTTTTCCGACAGCTACGTCATACGTTTGCGAAATTTTCACTCCAGCAATTAGTGCCAGTAAATTTAATGTTTAGACTGTCTAGTTCTATCAAGCCTAGTTGGATAGAATCGACCAAACAAGCGCCGATTAACTGAAAATGAATTTAATTCCAAACGACCGTTATGGAAGTGGATAATTTGCGATAACTATTGTTGTAACCGGTTCCAGATTTGACGCTGACATTAATTAGAATGGCGGAGAATAATTAATAAAACAATTTTATTGCGATGCTTCTGGCCCGGACATAAAATGCGTAAAACGGATGGCAATGACATCGATGCCGTTATAAAGGGTTGTTTTATTAAATATAAAATAATACAAATTTATAAAATTATCTCTCTCTCTCTCTCTTTGTCTGTGTGGGCTTCAACCTAATGGAAATTTATCACAAATATCGATACAGGGTGATTCACGGTGGGTGGTACATAAGACGTTTACGGAGAACTACTCGATGTGATGATTTTAAATTTTGGGTACTTGATGATGATGTTAATAAACATAAATTCTCTATTTAATAGATTTTCTGCTCTGCAGTGTTACCAGATCTACTCGGAGCTGATTCGGAACTTCGATTTTTCTAGATAGAATACCCTATATATTACTACGTTTCTACATTCTGTGAAGCATTTTGAAACTTTTTATGTTATATATGCTAGACCTATCTTGAACCGTTCCGGAGATAAAAAATATTTTTTAAGAAATGTGGCAATAAACATCCCTGAATAAAAAAATATTTTTTTCAGGCATTTTTGAATACGGTTCCTTAATAGGTTGCCTTATTGCAATATGATATCAGAAATAATTTATCGTATACAGAGCGTTTACAAAATAATGCCCTTTTGATAGAACTTAAAAATTTTTGTTATGTAAGAATTTTAAATGGAACACCCTGTACTTAATAGTGGAGCACAAAAGAGCAATTCATTCTGCATATAAAAGTATTAAGTGATGATATACCTATTTTTTATCGGTTTTCGACTTATAAACAAAAATAATTCAATTAAAGCAAAGATAACGGTTTATTTTCTTTTAGTAAACAATAAAACAAAATTAAAATTAGAAACAATACTATGTAAAAAAACTATTTTTATAGCAAATGTTTGAAACGCTGACCGTTTACCTCCAAACACTTCAATATTCTAATATGGACCCTTCCGTGACGACTCTTCTTATCTCAATAGGATCTAAGGTCGCGAATGCTTGATGTTCTAACTCCTATTTAATATTTACTGGTGTTTTGAAAATAATATCTGTTACAGTACCTTAAAGATATAAATCAAGTGGGGTTAAATCGGGTGATCTTGGCGTCCGATTACACGGACCCAAACGTCTAAACCACCTGCCTTGGAATAGTTCATAAAGTTGCCTACTTACTTCTTCTGTACAGTGTGTTGGAGCACCATCAAGCTGGTACCAGCTGCTTCGATATACTGCCAGTGGAAGGTTTCGTTTCAAATCCTCTACTACTGTTGTCACTATTTCTATATATTTTCATAAAGTTAACTGTTCATCGAAAATAATGTATCGAATTTGTTTGTCCATGATCAAACAAAAAACATTAAAACTAAAATCTCTTGGTAAAATGAGGATTTTTATTGGCCCAGAAGTGACAATTTCGCGTGTTAAAAACTCCTTCTCTTGAAAATTTAGATTAATAAGTTCAAATTATTTTTTGTGAAAAATGTGGATCTTCCTGGAAACCAACTAATACATTTCCACAAAATTCCATTCTTTGAGGGCAGTCATCTGGCTTGACAAACTGAGCTTTAGAAAATTTGTTATGGCGCATATAGTATTTTTTCAGTATTCTTTGTACTGAGGAGAATGTTATATGCAGTTCGTTTTCAGCTTTTCTAATAGAACATTATGGATACGCATGGAAATAAGCCAGAATATTAATCTCGTTATCCTCATCAGTTGTTACTGGCTTGGGTATGAAATTCCGGAGTACTTTCGAAAAATCAAAATTTATGAAATTTGTTTGAATTCGATTAATTTTTTTATCCATTCATGCGAAATTAGGATATATTGCGTTAAACTGTCTGCAGATGCGGTCGGTAATTTGGTCACACTCTCCGTGAAAATTAAAACCTTCATGATATCTGCATTCGAATCGTTAATTCCCTCCATTCTTTACTGGCACAATTACTTACTAAAATAAGTTTACTGAGACACTCACTTACTTAAATTTTTGGTTATAAGTCGAAAGCTGGTAAATATAAGTATATTATTACTTAACACTTTTAGATACAGAATCTATTGCTCTTTTGAGCTCCACTATAAAATACTGGGTGTTCCATTTTAAATTCCTAAATACTCTTATTTTTGTGACCAAGCTATTATTTATTAAAGTTACGTATGTTTTAAAATTTAGTTTACATCATTTTTTATTTATATTTATTTGATATGTCAGTCGATTATTTCATTTGGTATATATATATATATATATATATATATATATATATATATATATATATATATATATATATATATATATTGTCCGCTTCGACTGAGCGGACAAGTATTGTCCGCTTCGACTGAAGAGTCCAACTGACCAGTCGAAGCGGACAACACTTGAAAATGCCAAATGCGATTTTGGCGAAACGTCGTGACTCTTCACAGAATGTCGGATCCGTTGGATCGACACCCGGAATGGTTTAGAAACATTATCTACCATCCGAGAATATATATATATATATATATATATATATATATATATATATATATATATATATATATATATTTATATCAAATCAAATATATATATTTTCAAAAAATCGACTTTTTTTTTTCTTAAAAGTATCGAACATCTTGTTAGAAATGACGAAAAAAAATGTGAAAGTTAGAGCTCTTAATATTAATATTTAGAGGTGCCGCATCGCAAATTTCAATTTCTCTTTTAAATGACAGGATTTTTTTTTAATTTTGGAATTTTATAGCCCTTCAGTCGAACATTACTGTGGAAAGACTATTATATATCTCAGTAGGAAATTCAACGTTCTTCAAAAAAGGTCTTTAATATATTTTTGATAAATTTACTTTTTCAAAAGTTATTCGAGGCTAATGTTGAATGCATAATAAATGTTTAAATTTTTTCAATTTTCCGACGAAATTATCAATTTTATCGAAAAATATTATTCAACCTTTTTTGTAGATCATTCCATTTCCTATAAATTTTGATTAATAAATTTTTCAAAACTCCTTAAGGATCGTAAGTTATTTAAATTGAAATATGAATTTTTCTAAATAATCGGATTTTTATTGTTAATAATTAATTATAAAATTAAAATTATTCAATTGAATTTTCAACTGAATATTACTTACTTATAAAATACAGATTTACTCTACTTATTTTTTAACTAGAATATTTTTTCAACTGTTAATGATTTTTGATTTGATAATTCAGTCGAAATTAGCTATTTTTACGAATCCAGATGTTTTCAAAATATAGTAAATATATATTCCGCGGGAATTAAAAAATAATCTTTCAAATTTCCGAATATATTTGCAAAAGACTGGTATACCTCACTTACAATAATGAATACTTAACAATGCATTAATATTACTAGAATCAAAAAAAATTCTTGGAATAACAACAACGGTACAGCGCATAAAATCGCGGTAGAAGGGGACGTCCTTGGAGGGATATTTAATCAGTACGGATAGTAGTGTCATATAACTTAACATAAAACAGAATCTTTTTTTTGGTTTTTATGTTTCGCTCGTCTTGACCTTGAAATCATTTCGTAGAAATAAGTAACAAAAGTCAGTATTTTTTAACTTAAATAAGTACACTTCGTTTTAATAATTAATTAGATATAATAAGCATGTAATTTTCAGTTGAAAAGTTGAATAATTTTAATTTTATAATCAATTATTAACAATAAAAATTCGATTATTTAGAAAAATTCACATTTCAATTTAAATAGCTCACGATCTTTACGGAGTTTCGAATTATTCACTAATGAAAATTTATCGGAAATGGAATTGTCTACAAAAAAGGTTGAATAACATTTTTCGATAAAATTGATAGTTTCGTCGAAAAATTGTAAAAATTTATTATACATTCAAGTTTAGCCTCGAATAATTTTTGAAAAAGTAAATGTATCAAAAATATATTAGAGATCTTTTTTAAAGAACGTTCAATTTTTTATAACGACATGTAATATTCTTTCCACTGTAATGTTCCGCTGACGAGCTATAAAATTCCAAAATTAAAAAAAAATCCTATGTTATTTAAATGGGATTTCGAAGAAAACGAATAACTTAATTTATTTTACAAGGACAAATATTGTATCATCATAGAAGATTTACAAATCAATATATACATGTGTAAATATATATATATATATATATATATATATATATATATATATATATATATATATATATTGTCCGCTTCGACTGAGCGGACAAGTACTGTCCGCTTCGACTGAAGAGTCCAACTGAGCAGTCGAAGCGGACAACACTTGAAAATGCCAAATGCGATTTTGGCGAAACGTCGTGACTCTTCACAGAATGTCGGATCCGTTGGATCGACACCCGGAATGGTTTAGAAACATTATCTACCATCCGAGAATATATATATATATATATATATATATATATATATATATATATATATATATATATATATATATATATATATATATATATATATATACTACTTAAAGATCAAGTTCATGCTGTGCCAATTTTCTTTGTTAACTCTTTAATATATAAACAGTATGTACAATAAATTTGATAACAAATGTAATGATTATTAGAAAAAAATTCAAGTTTATTATTCGCTAGCTCCATAAACACAGTTAAATTTTTAATTTTGATATATAGAAAATCAATTATCTATATGAAAAAGTGTATTATTAATTTTTCTTGTATAATTGCGAGATATTGATAATAAAGAACAACTATTATTCTATTAAGATTCTTTCAACCAAAGTATATCATCTTTTAATATTCTGATCTTAAAAAATTGTTTAAGATGCTATGTGTTTTCGTTTGCTGTTATCTTTGTAATTTTTTCTGTTTCTAATTATTTCATTAAATAATGGAAAATTGGTTCTAAACTTAAAATGTATGTCCATATGAATGTATCTAATTTAATTTTTAGATACCAGAATTGATTAGAAACAGCTTATACAATATTAATAACCCCTAGTTAAGTGTTTTAGAAAAGTGTATTCTTGATGGAAACTATTGCACATAGATTTTTAATTAATTTGATAACTGTAAATATTATTACTATATTTAGATTCATTTCTTACCCAGTTTGTACAACAATAAATTGTTTTCCTTCATTATTCCTCCACGTGGAAGATCGTTTAATTTCGAAAACTTCGTAATACTTCGTTTTTAAAGTTTATAGTTTGATCCTCGTTCGATATCACATTTTCACATCGGAAAATATGAAAAACAACATCGAATCGGGAGGAAAACAAAGAGAGAAAAACCGAAAATGTAACTGAAACATACGAGAATATAATTTTTGTTGCCGGTTACATTGAGTGGTTAGATGACGGTGCGTGCGTGTAGAATCAACGAATTTTCGCGGAAAATTCAACTGAAAGACGCGTCACTGGGTCTTATCAAGTTTCCGGGCCGCATCAAACTGAAAATAGCGTATCGTTGGATGCGTGACGGCGACATGGGATGGCGCTGGCGCACCACGATCCCTTCTGAGAACAGTCTGCTGCAGAATAGGACGTAAACGAGTCTTTCGATGGAAACTCATCAGAAACTAACTTGATTAAGTAACTATTAATTGGCAATGGTTTGGTTAAGCCTAAACTTCGTAAAATCTGAGAAAGTGATGGTGATCGGAAAATTCGTCTTTCCTAAGATTCAGCGCTAAATTTGAATTGAATACTTATACCGTGTCCTTCAATATATATATATATATATATATATATATATATATATATATATATATATATATATATATATATATATATATATATATATTAGAAAATTTGCCATTAATATAATGAAGTAACGTTTTCATAAAACTCACATTACAGATGCGCAAAGAGAAAAACGTTATAAACCAGTGAAGTGATATCGATATTAGCCGGATTAACGTTGTGAACTGCGTTTTTCACAAATTAGCCCTCTTAAAGGAAACAGAAGAAATACTTGCAGTATTAGAAAAGAGAGTACTCAGAAGATTTTTGGTGCTGTGAATGATAACACAGGTCTATAGTGGATTTAGTGCCGCAAAGACTAAAACTGTTTTTGAATATGCTGACTATGCTGGTTCTAACGGTACATTTTTTTAAATGTACGTGTAATTTTCGAGATATGATAGGGGTATAAAAAATACGATAATTTCATATTTTTTACCTTTTGTTACATAAAGAAAATCATTCGTGATTGCTTCAAGTGGGTTCCCCTACTTATCATGTGTTCATCTTACCTTCCTTCCGTATTTTTTAGGCCCTGATGAAACCGCTCCCCTTGTTCCTCGCTGTAAGAGTCAAGGTTCGGAAATTCTTGAACTTTGATGCTCATGTTATATCCAAGCTTTCTGAAATTCTCCAGCATGTTTTATACCAATTAGCGATACTTTTCGGACTTATAATGCCCTAGGACATTTCTTACAACGTTGACGAAAGAAAACCAGGTTAATGATTCTATATCATTCATTGAATATACGAAACTTTTATATTTCATCAAAAGCCTAATTTGCGGTATATCGAAAATGCCAGTCTTAACTTTCTCATTGCTCAAACCAGCAAATTTTCTCTCTATATAATTAAAAGAGGAACAATTTTTATCCATTGCTTTGACATATTGTTTCATTAGTCCCAATGGGGGCAAAATTATTTTCTTTCTAGCAACTACCGCTGTATTTAAAATATTTTGTTTCCCAACTGTCAAGTTTTTTCTTTCCGGTCAGTTTGTTTTGATCCCACAAACAGAAAAAACATAAAAATTTCATGTAGCTGCTTTGTTGACCCAATAAAATGGTACAAGTTTACCATTTTTAAATGAACGCATATAATCCACTTATTATCATGGTACTTGAGTTTTGCCAATACAAGAGATATGGTTTCATTTCTCTTTTAATTTAGTGGAGTAAGCAATGGGAACCCCACTATGTTAATTGCCATTACATAACAAAACACATTTCAATTTACTCCGCTTAGAACTGTCTATAAAAACTCTTCATTTATTAAAAAATCCATTTCTGATAAAAGACCACCGACATCATTGTCTGACCAAAAATACGGAATCAGTTCTCGAGTACGATAATATGTAATTTTAGTACGTGGAGAAACTAAATTCCTCTCTTTGAGTCCAACAGTTCTGATCTTTGTAATGTCTGAATGATTGTGGCGTGTTCATATATTTTTTTCCTTTATTTGGATTCAACTATTAAAAGTGATAAATCACACAGATTACAGATTAGAACATGACACAACATTAAAAGACCGCACTAAACTAAACATAAATACAAATTTGGAATTATTAACTCTGTGCTTAAAACCCACACATTTTCAGTTAGAAAATGATTATTATCAACAAAATTTCGGAATGGCAATGTGTTCTTCTCTTTCTCCTTTGATCAATAATATCTTTATGGAGGAACTCGAGAATGACATATTAAATAAATCTCTTAAAAAGCCATTAATATGGCTTAGGTATGTTGATGATATTTTTGCTATATGGCAACATGGCATTGACGATCTAAATATTTTTTTACAAGATATAAATTCTCGAGAGCCGACAATTAAGTTTACTTTAGAGATGGAGAAGGAGAATAAATTGCCATTCCTCGACACTTTAATATCAAAACAAACAAACACATTAAAAACTACAGTTTACAGAAAACCGACAAACACAGATCGGCATCTCAATTTCTTTTCAAATCACTCAAAATCGGTCAAAATAGGAGTAATTAAAAGTTTATATGACAGAGCAAAACTTGTTTGTACCGACAGTGATACACTACAAAAAGAAACAAATCACATAAAAGACATTTTAATAAAAAACAATTACCCAAAAAAATTTATAGATAAATCGTTTAAAAATTTTGATACTAGTCAAAACAGGCAAGCTATTAATAACAATAATAATAACTCTCAAACAATTAACCTCACAATTCCTTATATCCGCGGTATCTCTGACACAATTAAAAGAGTAGGAAATAAATACAACATAAGAACGACATTTAAAACAAAAAATACTCTTAGATCTCTATTAACAAAGACTAAACCAAACAATATACAACAAAATACCAAAAATGTGGTTTATAAAATTCCCTGCGAATGTGGCAAATTCTATATAGGTGAGACATCTAGACCGTTAGATGTTAGAGTAAAAGAGAAAAGAACCTTCTTAGAAAGGGCGATTTTAGTAAATCTAGAATTTGTCAACACGCATGGGAATCGGGTTATAAAATCAATTGGAATAATTCCAAAACGGTATTAAAAGAATCGGTAACAAAATACGGAAGGTTAAAAGAGACCGCTATAATTAAATTAAATAAAAATAACTGTATTGCTATGCCTTCGGTAGATTTAAATTCAGTATGGTTCCCGATTCTAAAGAATACAATTAAACACATTTAAATATTTGAATACACAATCAGTACAATAAACAATCGTACAGTAAACATTACCTATATATATTTTTTGGTAATATGTCACTGTCGTGAAAATCTATTGTTGTCAATGTAAGTATCGTTGACATATACAAAAAATATATTTACTTTCACTCGTTACTTTATATATTACAAATTAATATAATTTATTTTTTAGTTTAGTTTTGAAAACGGGGGGAGAGTACCCTCCGAAACATTAACGTTAAAAGTTTGTAAAATTTTTTATAACATTTTTATATATCACTGAGAAATTTGTCTCCGTTTGGTTTTTTGTTTTTACCCAGTGATTCTTTCTTTAAATAAAAACAGGTATTTTTGATATTTTTTGAGTTTTAGATAGTGTCGAAAAACCCAAATAAAGGAAAAAAAAAGTTCTGATCTTTCTTTTAGTAAGCTTTTAGTAGCATCAAAAATATCATTATCTTCGCTAGTACCAATTTACCTATCTTCGGATGTACTATATTCTGTATCAGATAGGTCATACAGGCTGACGTGAAGACAGACGTCTTCTGAATGAGTAATAGGTTTTTTAGCCGATACCAAATCAGGAAAGGTCATATGTTTTAGGTTATACCATGGACCTTGACTAAGCAAAAATAACAGTCATCGTAATGATTTTTTGGTTCCTTCCAAATCATAAGTACAGCAAATTTAAATTGACTTCTTTTACCATTCGTATATTGCCTTAAATGTTCACTACACATTTTGCAAATATTGTTTGGAATCCATGGTTATCAACGTCTTTGATTTTTAAGTTAAAGTAAGCAAAATACGCATTTTGCAGAAATTCAGATATATGGTATGTTTTCGAAACTTTTTCACGGTATACTGGTCACAAATGTAACTAAAATTATTCGGGTCGTTTAAACACGAATGTTTTGACGATGACATCTTACAGGTTTTAAAAAATTAAACTTTTTTAATTGAAACAACAAAAATAAACAAGTTAAATGGCTGCTGAGAAGAAAACCTTATTAATGTGAGTAGATTAAAAACTGTCCGTACTTTTGATTATTTAGTGTTACTGAGAGTGTTGCTAGAGAGTCAGAGGGTTGCTATACTTTAGAATTACGTTTAAGTCTCGGCGGCACCAACATTTTTTTTATTATGTAGACCTGTGTAATGAGATTTGGAGGATCAGGATATTGTAGATAATGTGATGATTCAGCGATTTAGATTGTGTGAAGTGGCGAGAACACCAGAAAGTCGAATACCAATACGATGATAGGACAATTTAATAAAAAATACTGAAAGGCTACTGCACATCAAAAATGTATCAAGGGGCTGTTGGAGATGGATTCAGATGGAGATGATGGTGACAGGAGATCATGGTTTATATAATGCTCACCACGCGAAGGAGAAGAAGTGCTTAATTTCTGAAGAGTTTTGAGACTTTAAGTTGAAATATGATCATATATCGTAAGTATACATATACTTAACTATACATAGTACAATTTTTTAACAAACCTATAATCAGATGTCGCTAATAGTGGTTATTAATGGTCCCTTAACGTTAATTTTTATTGAAACAAATAAAAATAGAAATATTCTTAACTTTGTAAAGAAAAACATGTTACAATCGAATCATTTTGTTTAGATCAGATGATTTTGGTTTACTGGATCTTGAATATTTAAAGAATATTTCATGTACCCTTTGAAATTGTTACTCAGAGTTAATGTCCGTTCAAACAATACTTTTCCAGTAAATTGCAACCGATACAGTTTTGTCATTCGCTAACCTAATGTCATCTATTGTGCGGGGTTGGTCCAGATTCACACAAATCGGAAGGTGTTGGCGATGTTGGACAACTCCACACTTACACAGTTTTCCATTGCTGCAAATTGATCTTGCATCGTGATACGCCCCCTCTCCATTGGTTAAGTGTTCTCCCACTGCGTTCTCCACACTTCTCTGCCTGGTGGCAGCTCCACTTGGCAGGATCTGTCTTCTGTTTTAGTCGCTTTTCGTCAGCAGCGACTGCCTATAAAATATAATGTTACATGGCTGTTGTGGGTTATAGCTACATTAAGTGTACATTATTTAGTTCTCTGAGAATTGATACATTGGTTCGGTGTGCTATCCAAAAAATTCCCAGCATGCGTCTGTCTCATGTCATGTTAAAAAGTTTCGTAATGTTGGATGAACTTTCATATTCGCATAATTCTGGTCCGCGTGATTTTTGGCTATTCGTAAAACTGAAACTATCGATAAAAGAAAAGAGTTTTGGTACGATTTCTGCTATTGAGAGGGGTTTAACGAGAATTTTCGAAGGTACATCAAAAATGGTTTCAAAAAATATTGGGGACCGTTCAAAGTCTTGAATTGATTAAAATGGTGAAGAGGTGGAACAGAATAATTTTGATATTTTTTACAAAAGTTTTTTTTCATCTTTATCCATTATAAACCTAATAATCGCTGAATTAAAAATGGCGATGTATAGTATGAAGCAGCGGGTTCAATGTAAAGTTTAACCGTTATTATAGTTTTTTCATTTTTGCAAATGGGTTTGACAACGTGATGTTATTTTAAAAAATTATTTTTTAATGTTTCAGATTTCCAAGTTTTTATATATTTTGTTTAAATCAAAATAATGCATTTTAAAGACCTTAGGCATGTTTAGTTATACTTACATTGTACTTACCAATAAAAAAACAATTACAACAAAATATCAGAAAATGAAATACGTAACTTAAATCTCCTCAAACACTGAAATAATATGATTATACTCATCAACATAAAAAATGTATTCTTTAATAGGAAAAAGTTTATTTCTTTTTTAAAATAACACAAAAGCAATTTTTCCCGATAAACACACGTAAATTCTAATTTCGCGCTTTCCCTCGCCGTTTTCCAGCTTGCGCAACACCACCGATCGATAGACAGTTTCAGTTCAACTCCATCCGACTTGAAAATGACAGCTTCACATCAGGAAAGCCTTGAAATTTCTTTGAAAAATGCGAGATAACAAAGCAACATCAGTATGGGTGAGTGTCAGAAACAATTGTTTATAGATTCGTTTGTCGTTTATTTCAAGGGTGGGTTGATTTTGTCGACTGACTGTCTATAATATTGTTACCGTATGTGGGTTTTCTTTACTATTTGCTTTGTTTTTGTGTACCGATTTTTATTTCCGTACAATACAAAGACGATATTCAGTATAACACAAGAAATAATAAATCTAATCGACATTAAAATGTTTGGATTTCCATTATCATTCCTCTAGAGTAAATATTAGCAATTCCTTTTTCCAATATTTTTTTCACGGAGTTTTCGTGAATATTACAATGATTATAAAGAGCTTGTGGTCATAATATGGAAAGCCTGTTTAAATACGTAACATATTGCCATTTTTTTATATTAGTACCCAAGAATAAAATAAATCTTGTCAAATTTAATTTGTTCGGCTGATGGGTGGGGATAATATCATTATATTTATTAGAAAGTTACCCCGTTCAAAATATCATAAACGCATTTAGTAAATTGGGAAATTTAATATTGAAGTGTATAACTATTATTAATATTATGCGCATGTTATATCAAAATTTGTTTTGTCAGACTTTTATGGAAAGCCATAAATAATAATTGCTATTGTGTGTAGTCTAATATAAGAATAGGCATTTTTCTATAATGATATCAGTTACTAGAATTTTGTTTTAAATTGACTGACAATCTGGTAAGTCCATAGAAATGTTATTTATAAGTAATAGTCTTTAAAATATATTATTTATTGTTTGATATGTATACCAAGGCGTATTGTAAAATAGTAAAAAAATATAAAAAAATAGCAGAGAAAAATGTTTTGCCAGTTTATTACAATTTGTCCCAAAATACATTCAGTAATTAGTATAATATTGGCTATCTTTTTTATTTAGGTAAATTATTATGAAGATATAATTATATAATATAATTAACTGAATTAAAAAGAGTTTTCCAATAAGAGTGTCAGAACATTGAAATATAATAGCGGCAACACTGAAATGTAAATGTCACTCATAGAACTGTTGTGGTCAGTATATTCTGTCAATTCATCATGGAAGTTTTCTTTACTGATATTTTCTAAATCTATTAAAACTAGTCAAAAAGACTAACCATTAATTTTTCTTTGACAAATCTTAACCCAAATAAAGCGCTTTCCAATATGGACGATAGGATTTTGACAGGTAATGGCGGTCATATTTGATATCCAATTCTTGACATTTGCTCTCAGTTGTTTTCAGTAATGTTTGCTATTTCACCATCAATAAGTTTTCGTTACCACAACGTTTGGAAATTGTCCAACCATTTTATCAAAATTCAAGAAGTTTTGTTGCTACTCAAAGAGCATTTCGTTTAAAGCACGGTCGTTATTTTGCTCCTTGCTATCAAGCCATCCGCCGTATAATTGATAAGTTTGAACGTGAGTTTAGTCTTTATGATCAAAAGCCACCGTCACGACTTGGTACGGGCCGTAGAGAAGAAAATATCGCAGCTGTTCATGAAAGTGTTGCCGAGAACGATAATGTATCTGTTCCGCGTCGTTCACAAGAGTTGGTCTTATCCAGGATGGCCACGTGGCGTATTTGGCATTTGGATCTCGGTTTCCACCCATACAAGATTGTATTGGCACAAAAACTTAAGCCAACTGACCATCGATTAAGTCCGGTGTTCGCAGATTGGACGTTGGAAGTAATGGAAAAGGATCCGGATTTTCATCGCAAAATCATCTTCTCCGTTGAGGCTCATTTTTGGTCGAACGGCTACGTTAATAAGCAAAATTGTCATTATTGGTGTGAACCAACTTCACAATTGCATCACATGTCAAATCCATATAACACATGCGATGTTATCCGATTTTGTCTTCCCGAAAATTATGTACAATAATGTCCTTTAGATTGTTCTAATCATTATATTACTCCGTACGCGCATTATGCTTTGTTTTTGCACATTACACGAGATCACGAGGTTTAATTCTCTTCAGTATTCGGACATGATTTTTGTTGTTCAATAGTTGATGACCTTCTGCATTAACATGAAGATGTAGCCTGGATTCGTGCTTGCTTGCAAACCTCTTGATTTCCTCCTTGACCGTTGGAATTCCAAGATCTCGATGGAGATCGGAGTTACGAATATACCACGGTGTATTGACTATATTTCGCAATATATTGTTTTGAAATATTTCTGTTATTTTAAAAATACTATCGCTGACACATTTCTACTATTCTGGCACAGCTGGATGCCATATAGCCACACTGGTTTTAGGATTGTATTATAGATCAGTATCTTATTATTTATTGCCATCTTGGAATTTCTTCCTATAGGCCAATAGTATTTTTTATAATTTTTCTTTGTTAAATGCTCTTTCCATCTTAGTTTGGCATCAAGAGTCATGCCGAGGTATTTGGCATTCACCTTATTTGGAATTTATATCCATTTATATCCATAGGAAGCTGCTGTGTTATTTGCTTGTTAGTAAAATTGGCATGTATAAATTTCAATTGAGATTGATTTTTTTTGGTCCAGTTAACTATTTTTTCGCTTGCTGATTGTAGTTTTCTAGGTGTTTGAGGTGTCTATGTCTTGGTCCACTGTTAGTGTGGCACTATACTTAGTAAATGTGGTTATTGCAGTATATTTTAAAGCTGGTAGGTCGCTAGTATATAATTAATAAAGGACGGGGCCACGAATGGTCCCGGAAAATTAGGGGATTATTAGGTGCGTGCGTATAGACCCGATTGAATCACGCAAAGCATCCTGACTCATTTTCGAGTATTTTTTCTGATCCTCCACACCTCTCTCATTCTTTTTCCTTGGATTCTTTTTCTCTCCTCCGTCCACTTTGTTCCTGATCTCCTCGAAACTTCGCTCTCTGGTGCAACGTTCCACATATATATTTTGTATCTATACGTTCTTCTAAACTCAATCTCTGTCGGACCATGGCGATCTCTGACTTGTGCGATCCATGGTACTGTTGACTTGACTCCTTGAATGTACATAAGAATTCTGTTGGTGAGTCTTGTCGGTGGGAGTCTACTGATATGTCCATAGAATTTTATCCTTCTTTTTCTTATGTCCGCCGCTACGTTGGACATTCCCTCTGCGGTCTTCTAGAATGCAGTATGTATCCTTCCTCTGTCAGTTTTGGGACGAGAATTTTCCTCATAATTTTGCGTTCTTCTTTTAGTATGTTTTCTATGCCGCCTTTTGTATGGAGTGTAAGTGTCTCGCTTGCGTATAGTACCTCTGGTTTGATTAATGTGTTGTAGTGTCTTATTTTTGCGTGTGTGGATAGGCATTTCTTATTGTAGATATTGTGTGTCTTGCAATATGCTCTCTTCATCTTCTGCAATTGAGTCTACTGTGCTATCTTCTCTCCTCCTGTGGGTTCTAGGATCTCGCCTAGGTGTTTGAAGTGAGTGACCCTACTTATTTTGCCATATTTGGTGTTGAAATTTTGGACATTTAATTTTGAGCAGAAGAATTCGGTTTTTTGAAAGGATATTTGTAGGCTGTCTCTGCGCAT
This sequence comes from Cosmopolites sordidus, assembly GCA_031761425.1. Taxonomy (NCBI): domain Eukaryota; kingdom Metazoa; phylum Arthropoda; class Insecta; order Coleoptera; family Curculionidae; genus Cosmopolites; species Cosmopolites sordidus. The sequence goes on along the minus strand of JARFXV010001767.1, from coordinate 172,306 downwards.
TCCTTGAGGACTTCGATTTGTTTGGTTGCCCTTTTTTCATTGTCTGCGAGTATGGCGAGGTCGTCTGCGAAGGCTAGCCATGATATTTCTATGTTGTTTTTGGTTCGTCCGAGTGGTATTGGTTTCCAGTGTCTTTGATTTTTTAGTTTCTTTGCCCATTCCCTTATGACTTTGTCCAGGACCATGTTAAAGAGAAGTGGGGATAATCCATCTCCTTGGCGTACTCCGGTTTTAATCAGGAAGGGTTCGGAAATTTCTCCCATAAATTTCACTTTAGAGATTGAGCCGATCAGTGTCTGCTTGATCAATCGTAGTGTTTTGGGGTCGAGTCCTTGTTCTTCTAAGATGTTGAACAGAGATTTTTGGTCAATGCAGTCGTATGCTTTCTTGAAGTCAACGAACGTGCATATGATTGAGACGTTCCTGATGGCTTTGTATTTCAGTATTGTTTTTAAGTTCAATATTTGTTCAGTGCATGAGCAACCAGGGCGAAAGCCTGCCTGGTACTCGCCAATTTTGTGTTCTAGTTGTTCCTGTGTTCTCTGGAGAAGGCATGCTGAGAACATTTTGTAAGTGACTTGTAGAAAGGAGATTCTTCTGTAGTTGTTCACATCTTTTATGTCTCCTTTCTTGTGCAGCAGGTGTATAAGAGCACATTTCCATTTATCTAGTAATTTTTCTGTTTGCCAGATGTTCGTGATAATTTGCGTAAGTTCCCGTAGTGTGTTTGGTCCGAGGTTTTTCAAGAGTTCCGCGGTGATACCATCTTCACCGGATGTCCTGTTATTCTTCAGTTTTTGTATGTGCCTGTGAATCTAGATAGATACAACTTTCCTTGGGGAATCTTGTGTCGTGTTCGGGGCAATTGAGAAGATCAGAGAAATAGTATGCCAGCTCCTAACAATTATCTTGTATATATCCTCCAGATATATATATATATATATATATATATATATATATATATATATATATATATATATATATATATATATATATATATATATATATATATATATATATATATATATACGTTGTCAGTATCTCTACATATTCTTTAGGCAGCATTTTGTTTAGTTGTATGCCAAGGTTTCGTGTATTTTTTGGCTGTTTAAATAAGTATATTTCTTAGTTGTGAATGTTATATGAATAGCGTGAATGTTATTTGATTATTTGTTTTCATTTGCTTTTGTTCGCAACTTTTTCATGTTGCCGGCATTTTTTGTACTGCAAGTACTGCTGTAGCATAAGCAAACGCAGTAGCAATGGTGTTTCTAAATAAATCAGCTGCATAAATCAAGTATATTTTTCCAACACATTTCGATGGAGGTAGTGCTATTTGTTTGTCTTCGGATTATTATCGTAAAATATATTTTTTCAATCAAAATTTTATTTGATCTTATAAGTAAGTTCAGATATCATGCTTTATCGGGTGCTTGTCCAGTATCAAGAAATGTAGCTGATAAGTAGCTTTTGTTTTGTAGTGCTTGACTGATTGTACACATAATTCAGTGCGCTTGTTGGTTTGTTGCATGTTCTTCTCCGAATCTAAATTAGTGGTGGGCTATGGAATATTTTCTGGGACATTTTCTGTTGACTAGAAATGTGTTGAATTCTGAGTATTAAATAATTAATATAATTAATAAATTGCTAAGTCGAAACACAGCTGTTAGATAAATGTCGAAATATTTAATATTTTGCCAAGTACAATTTTCAGCAAAAGGAAAATTACGAATATTCAGAAGAAAACTAAGATTTGATATCATCTTGTTTTATAGAAAAATTTCCTTCCTCTAATGAATTTTTTGAATTGTGAAAAGATATATGAGTCAAACAGGCCTAAGTGAGGAAAATATGGCTAGTAGTTGACATTTTTTATCGAGGGTTATAGTAAGGAGATTTGATCTTGTGCTGAAACTGATTGCAAATTACTTATACCAGAAAATACTTACTCAATTAACTAGGGTGGAGCCTTCGATTTTGAATGCAAAACTCTGAAGACCTGCTTTGGCAGTGCACTTGTACTAATGAATCTGACATCTTGTTTCTTTTATATGTTTTTAATTAATGTATCTTCTTTAGTTCAGGAAATGTAGTCTCTTCAAAAAGAACTGGATTTCCTGACAGTTACAGACATCTAGACATATCCGAATCTAATAGTCAACGAGTTATTCCCCCCTCTCCCCCCGAAAAGAAATCAAATCGTCAAGAATGGGAAGTACTTCTTCCAAATTCAAGAAGAACCTTCAACATGGAGACGAATACGCGGCAATGAAGATCTACCAGAACACGCCCGAACTCAGAAAATATTTTAATCCCAATCTGAGCTACGGCGAAAATCATCAACACAATACTGCGCTCCACTATGCAGCGAAACATGGTAAGAAAATCTATTATTAAGACGACGTTTAAATTCGTGCGTTTTTTTTGTATGGTATTTTCAAACACACTTGAAGACCAACCAAGTCAACCATATTATATTTGTAATGCAATAAATATTCAAATATTATTAGTTGAGCTCTATATTCTACTATTATCAGTGGTTTGTCCAGCATACAGTCCCGATCTTCGACACAAAAGCAAGCTTCAAGAATATGAATACATTCGATGTTGGAGAGTAGCAAAATGCTAAAAGAACGCATAAATTTGTGTCTATCTCTAATGTAATATTTTTAATATAAGTTTTATATGATTGTGTATATTTAAGGTATGAAGCACCTTCTGAGAGCATTTCTCAACGATCTAGGTGGGAACCCAAACAAGAAAAATGTTTTCAATGAAACAGTCTTGCATTGTGCTTTTCACATTGTTTATAATACGAATTATAGTGCTCAGGATCGTAGGGCTGCTTGTGCTCAGCTCTTAGTTCATTGGCGAGGAGGGAAAATGAGCGATGGAAGTAGAGAAAAGGTCGATTTAACTGCACAAGATCAGGTAAGAGTTTTTTCAGGATTAATTCGTCGAATTAGTTTTTGTTTTAATATAGGTATGGACAATATATAATTTTTTAATATGCAGTAAACAGAAAATATTGCATTTTTTGAAAATTTTATGCACGGTTTAAAAAAAAAGAAATTCATCTTAGCTCTCTCTGGATCTAGTTCTTCTTTGGGAAACATATCGCCAGTGTCTTCATGATATTCACCTAGACCTTCCAAATGATCAACCACTGCATCAAATCGTGCAGGTAATCCTGCACATATCTGACGGCGTAGTCCGGGCTTGGAGATTTGACCATAAAAGCTGTATCATCGACATATCGGAATATTCGAGTCCAAGGCTAATACCGCGCCTTGTGGTACTCTAGCCTCCAGATATCTTCTCTCTGATTTGTTATCACCCATTTTTACGAAGAAACGTTTTCGTCTCTTAGGTACGAGTGATCTACACGGACCGTTGTATTTGCTTTTATAGGCCGGCGACTCCGCAGGTTGCATCGGGGATGTTCGAAGCGCTTGGCTGCGTTTCCGGACATCCCTCATTGTCACGTTCACATTTTTCCTCATTGTCACGTTCTTTTTTATTCAGAAGCGATTTTTAAATTTTTGAAATATTATTCTAAAATAACATTTTCACAAAGAAACCTTTTCTAAAATTATGGATGTAGAACGAGCGGATTGATATCCGGAATGATTTACATACATAGGTATCAAGTATTTCCTTTCTTGGTAGACAGCTTTGCACTGACCAGCAGATCTGATTGCTGAAAGCTGATTTGAGCAAAGATTTGAAAATGCCAAATTAGATTTTGGCGCAACGTTGTATATATATATATATATATATATATATATATATATATATATATATATATATATATATATATATATGAAGCTACAGCCACAATTCACCTCGATGATCTTGAAGTGGGAATTAATGTAGAACTAGGTGTCCGGCAGGGTGACGCAATATCGCCTATTCTTTTCTCCGCTGGCCTTGAAGAAGTATTCCGTAAACTGGATTGGGAACAGTATGGTGTAAAGATCAATGGTGCAAACTTAAACCATCTTAGATTTGCAGGTGATATCGTTTTCATTTAACAAGACCCAGAGGAGCTGCAAAGACGCATACAAGAACTGCAAAGGACTGGCAAAGAATTTGGCTAAAAAATAAACCTGTAAAAGAGTCAGGTTATATTCAATAACTTCGCTCAGGATAGAAGAATTTCAGTTTTCGGAAGGGATCTGGAGATTGTGGACAGCTTTATATATATATATATATATATATATATATATATATATATATATATATATATATATATATATATATATTGGGCAGAGGATTTCAATGGAGGGGAATACCTCCCGGCAGGTGGAACGACGTGTTAAATGTGGCTGGCAGGCATTTGGCAGCCTCAACATTGTGTTCAAGAGCAGACTCCCACTTTGTCTGAAAAAAAAATCTTCGATCAGTGCGTTCTACCGGTGAAACCTGGACACTCACATCGCAATCAATTCAAAAACTTCCAGTAGCATAGAGAGAAATGGAAAGATGTATGCTTGGCATTACAAGACGAGACAGAAAGTCCTGCGCATGGATCAGGGAACAAACAAAAGTTTGTGACATCATTGGAAGAGTAAAGCAATTGAAATGGAGATGGACACGCCATATAGCGAGGCGTTAGGATGACGGATTGACCAAGGTAATCCTGAAGTGAATACCGCTTGATCGCAAACCTCCGCGAAGAAGACCGAAAGCACGATGGATTGATCACATCGTTAAGTATATTGGACCAGAGTGGCAGAGGAAAGCCCAGGAAACATGTTGAAGAAGCCTTCATCGTGCAATGGTTCAACACGGTCTGATGATGATGATGATATATATATATATATATATATATATATATATATATATATATATATATATATATATATATATATATATATATATAATGATGAAGTGGACTCGTGGAGAGAGATATTAAAAACAAAGAAAATACACTCGCACTCCACGTTGGTGCTTTGTCGTTCCCCCAGCCGCCATTTAAAGCGCCAGCAAGCGTCTCCCAGGACTGGTTTCTGGCCTTAAACCGTCATCAGCTGGGCTCTAGCTGAACGTCTGGAGAGCCGATGAAGGGAACGACTAAAAGCCATGACCATATAAATCGGTCATGTCGAATGGCGGCTGCAATCACATGCAACTCTGCCATCCTATGGTAAACAACCGCGACAGACAGAATGGCGAGAATGGCGAACCCGAGGTTAGACAGACCACGAACGGTCTCGCACAGTTTGTCTGTCGCGGTCGTTTACCGCGTTTATGTGATTAGAGCCGCTATTCGACATGGCCGATTTAAATGGTCATGTCTTTAGTCGTTTCCTTCATCCGCTCTCCAGGAGCTGAGCAGATGACGGCTTCAGGCCAGAAACCGATGCTGAGAGACGCTTGCTGGCGCTTTGGATGGCGGATGCGGGAACGACATAGCACCAACGTGGATTGCGGGTGTATTTTCTTTGTTTTTAATATATATATATATATATATATATATATATATATATATATATATATATATATATATATATATATACATACATACTAGCTGAACTATACTGAACTGATACTACGTTGTCCTATCTAAATTTCAATAAATCTGTTTGTGATCGATTTGTGAATTTGTAAAAAGCTATTGGACATGTGTAAAGAAATTAAAAATAAAAAAAAAGCGTATTTCTGAGTGATCATTGTATTTATCAACAATTGTGGCTATAGATATCCAATTTGAGGAAGAGTACATTCAGAAGTAGTCCAATAGAAAATTTTATATGTGAGATGAATTCTATCGGCAGTACACCGCTGAAATGCTCGAAATGGATAATGTACCCCAACCACATTTGTTGCGCTAAATTAAATCATTTGGAAGCAACTGTTGTATTTCTGAATTTCTGTCAGGAAATGAGTGGAATTTGTTCCTGTTCCAGAAATCAATAAGCGCAATGGCTCTGGTGGTGGAATCAATAATGCCAATTTAACTTTGCCACTTGCGCAACACAATCCAAGAATTTCATTTCTGTATTTCAATACCTTACAATATGGGCACACAACGCTCATCAATCCAATAGCAACGGATTGGTCTGCACTGTAATTAATTCTCATGTTGTAACGGAATGCAGTTCGATGAGTAGTCAACATAACATTTGTTTGTCTTCTTGCCCGATTGCTACTGATTACTACTGATTGCAGATTTCTACTGATCGATGATATCTCATTCGATGCATATTAACAAAAGAAAAAAATATGTCGTTATTATCGAGTACATAATTGCATTTGATAGTTATGATCGAGAGTGCATACAAAAATTATAATTTTCACAGCTTGACTTTTCCGACTTTTCTTTGTAATTGTCTCGATTTTTTTCTGAAAACTTTTCCAAAACTATAGTAAACAAAATAAAAAAAGAATTACACATATCCATCATTCGAATCGTGGCTTATGGTCTTCAGTTCATACGAAAATCCCTTAGAAAAAACATTTACAGTTTCTTTAGAATTCAGTTTTCTGGGCAACTTTTCAATTTTTCTTTCCATGAAAACCAACGAACAGCATTTATTTTTTATTAATAAAATGGGCGCGAGTCTAAGGCAAGGAGACGGCTGGCCAGAAATCGGGCCTGGGAGATACTTGTTTCGACGCGATGGCGACGGCCCATTTGAAACAGGATAAAAAATTCTGTTATTTTTATATATATATATATATATATATATATATATATATATATATATATATATATATATATACATATATATATATATATATATATATATATATATATATATATATATATATATATATATATATATATATATATATATGTATATATATATATATATATATATATATATATATATATATATATATATATATATATATATATATATATATATATATGCAGTGTTAGAATTTTTTGGCCTGCGTCCAATGAGACAATAGTGCTGAGTGTCATCAGACACCCAGCTGCTGGGTTCCACAACCTTATGTGGAATACACAAGAACCTGCATCTCCACTTAAATGAGCACTTTGTTGATTCTGACTGCTTTTTGTGACTTCTATTGAAAATATCTAGTAAGTATCATGCAGCCAAGCGTCAAACTTGCCCAGTCGTATGTTCAAAACTCAGAACATTTGATAAGGACGATTAAATATTTTTAACTAGAGGATACAGATATACTGGCAAGTCTGGACATTGTTTCACTATATCCAAGTATCCCCATAGATGAGGTCCTGGACCTAATTTCGATGAACGAAGACTTTCCACCATATGTGGGGGAACTCTCCAAACACTGCTTGAAGAATATATATTTTTCCTTCAACCAGCAGTTCTACAGGCAGACCGACGATGCCCCAATGGGATCATCTTTATTACCCGTTATAGCCCACCTGTTCATGACCGACTTCGAAACAAAGGCATTGACCAACGCTCCTTTAAAGCCCAAACTTTGGAAACGCTACGTGGATAATATCTTTACAATATGGCCTTACGGAAACGCATCTCTAAACAACTTCCTAACCCAATTAAACGGAATCCACCCCAGAATACAGTTTACTCTGGAAGCCGAACAGGATAGAAAACTGGCGTTTTTGGATCTTCTTATCACAAGGAAACTTTCAGAAACCCTCGAATATACAGTGTATAGAAAACCAACTCACACGGATCGATACCTCAATGCTAAATCCCATCATCATCCTTCTCAAATCCAAGCAGTAGCGAACACCTTGATTTTCAGATCCTCCCGACTGACACTACCAGATACACGAAGCGATGAACTATCCACAGCCAGAACCAAGTTCCACAGCCCTTAGAAATAATGGATATTCAGAAAATTGTATCAGGAAGGCCATTTGCCGTCAGGAAACCCATACACGAAGAACAACAGAGGATCATAAACCAGATACACCAAAACTCCTGCTACCATACTTAAAAGGAATCACAAATAGGATAGGCAGACTACTAAGGAAACATAGGATCAGAACAGCCTAGAAGCCACACAAAACTATCGCAAACATCCTAAAAAACCCCAAGGATAAAGTTAGACCGGAAAATCATGGGATGTACAGTATATCTTGTTCCGACTGCAACAGAGCATACATAGGACAAACAAAGAGACGAATATCGACCAGAATACAAGAACATAAAAACAACTTTAAAATCCAAACAAACCACTTCTGCTCTGTTCCAGCACCATCTGCAAACCGGACATAAAATCAGTTTTAAAGCAGCCAAAGAAATAGCGAATATTGAAAACTACAAGGTCCGAATAATCAGAGAAGCCCTTGAAATAGAAGAAAGGGGTGAGCTAAATACGCGAAACGACGCTCGCATCATTCTAAAAGTATGGAAATCCCTTCTGAAAAAAGAAGAAACGCGGCAACGTGGCGGCGAGGTAGAAAAATTAGTAAACAGACTCCCGACACCGTTGCCGAGCGCCGCAAATAGTCCCGAACTACCCCGATATAATCTTAACGACCCGTGCACGTCAGTTGGACTCTTCATTTGAAGTGGACAACACTTGAATATGGCAAATGAGATTTTGATGAAGCGTCGTGACTCTTCACAGAATCAACCCGGAATGATTTAGAAACATTATCTACCATCCCTGAAAATATTGGATGTATATATATTAAAATGTATTTGTAGCTATTTATAACATTTTAATTCTGAAATTTTTATATGGTAACCAATTTTAAATAAAATTAGCATTATCATCAGGCTCACATATTATTAACAATATTGAGTATGATTCTAAAATACATTTCAAGAAAATGTCAGATGTATAGCGGCTACTTATTGCCAGACTGTATTACAGAAGTCATAGTTTTCATGGGTAACATAATTCTGCAGTTTCTTGCAGATTTTTATTGCCAAACAAACTTTCTACAAATTAACTCTATTATTTCTACCCCGTCTATTTTCGTGACGTCAGAACAAACGTCAGTCATAAATATATCCCCAAAAATAAAAACGGCAATTTGCTTATGGTAAACTGCTGTGTACAAAGCTCTTCCAACGTTATCGATTGATATTTCGTAATTTAATTGGATATTTAAAATAAAGTGTGCTCATGCTATTATTTTTTTTAACCAAAAAGTTATACAAACTCGTCTGGCATACTGATGTAATATGTGGCAAAAAAAAGCATAAATGAAAAAACAAAACGGAATTGTTGCGAATTTTGTGCGTTTCGGTCATTAATCACCGTTGTGTTTGGTGAAAACGAGAAAAAAATTGCTTTGTTTACGAAAACCTGCATTTTAATCAATACAAAGGAATAATAATTATTCATAATGAATATAAAAAGATTTATTAAATCGGAACAAGGGAAATTAATTTACTTGGAGGTAGGAGACCATGCGGGAATATTTTATCAGGCCGTTGACTTCTTTTCTATATGGTTTGAATTCGTTAGAAGTTGTTGAACTTTTCGATTTTTTATTCTAGATTTTGTTGAGATTTAGTATGTCCTCAAATTAGTTCTCGGTCTCTACTTTTCATTGACGGCAGTACATGTGCGTCAAAAGCACAAAACATAATTTGTATAGTGTTAGAGTACAGTACATTCAAGAAACGGTTCTAGGAATTCTGAATTATAAATTTTGATTTCAATGATGCACAGTGTCCCGAGTAGCCAAGAAAAAAGCCCGTGTCGTATATACAGCCCGTGTCGATCCACTGCAGGATAAAGGCCTCTTCAGCATGTTTCCAAGTTTCACGCTCCTGGGCTTTTCCCTGCCACTTTGGTCCAATATACTTAACGATGCCATCAATCCATCGTGTTTTCGCGGTCTTCTTCGCGGACGTTTGCGATCAAGCGGTATCCACTCCAGGATTGCCTTGGTCCATCTGTCATCCCGTAGCCTCGCTATATGGTCTGCCCATCTCCATTTCAATAGCTTTACTCTTCCAATGATGTCACAGACTTTCGTTTGTTCCCTGATCCATGCGCAGGACTTTCTCTCTCGCCTTGTAATAGCAAGCATACATATTTCCAATCCCCTATGTGTCCCAGCACACCTGTCACTTCACCAACGAACTACTTGTATAAAATGAACCTGAGGAATCTGTTCTGGATTTCTTCCAGAGTGCCTTGCACAGTAGGGGAACCAGATACAAGACAGCTACTTGAGGAATGAATGTAACATAGTTACATAAAATGGCCTGAAGCTAGAAACATTCTTAAAATCTTTAACATTCCTACAGATAAACTCTAACATTTTATAAGCTTTGATAATAATGTTTTCGTATGTCATGTGGATATCTATCCTGGTGTCCAGAATCAACCCAAAATTCTTTATATAATTCACCCGTTTATAATAGTGTTTCTTATGGACTAATTAGTCGGGGCACTGGAGATGCCACTGGCCCCACCTATCCCTTCAACTGGATGACACATGTTTCGTCTCTCGAGGTTCAGACTCTTCAGGGCGCCGACATATAACATACCATCAAGAATAGGGAGACCCTATCCACAGCCAACAACCAATGTTTTCGCCGACCTCCCGTCGGATGGCGTATATATGCAGTGTTAGACTGCCTTGGACTGCGTCCAATGAGACATCAGTAGCTGAGTGTCATCACACACCCAACCGTTGGGTTCCACAATCTCATGTGGAACACACAACAACCTGCGTCTCCGCCTGAATGAACACTTCTGTTGGTTGCTTGACCGGGAAGGAGCCCCACCTATCCCTTCAACTGGATGACACATGTTTCGTCTCTCGAGGTTCAGACTCTTCAGGGCGCCGACATATAACATACCATCAAGAATAGGGAGACCCTATCCACAGCCAACAACCAATGTTTTCGCCGACCTCTCGTCGGATGGCGTATATATGCAGTGTTAGACTGTCTTGGACTGCGTCCAATGAGACATCAGTAGCTGAGTGTCATCACACACCCAACCGTTGGGTTCCACAATCTCATGTGGAACACACAACAACCTGCGTCTCCGCCTGAATGAATACTTCTGTTGGTTGCTTGACCGGGAAGGAGCCCCACCTATCCCTTGAACTGGATGACACATGTTTCGTCTCTCGAGGTTCAGACTCTTCAGGGCGCCGACATATAACATACCATCAAGAATAGGGAGACCCTATCCACAGCCAACAACCAATGTTTTCGCCGACCTCCCGTCGGATGGCGTATATATGCAGTGTTAGACTTTCTTGGACTGAGTCCAATGAGACATCAGTAGCTGAGTGTCATCACACACCCAACCGTTGGGTTCCACAATCTCATGTGGAACACACAACAACCTGCGTCTCCGCCTGAATGAACAATTCTGTTGGTTGCTTGACCGGGAAGGAGCCCCACCTATCCCTTCAACTGGATGACACATGTTTCGTCTCTCGAGGTTCAGACTCTTCAGGGCGCCGACATATAACATACCATCAAGAATAAGGAGACCCTATCCACAGCCAACAACCAATGTTTTCGCCGACCTCCCGTCGGATGGCGTATATATGCAGTGTTAGACTTTCTTGGACTGCGTATATATATATATATATATATATATATATATATATATACATATGTAATTATATACTTATTTGGACACCGTCCAAAGAGACAACAGTCGTTGAGTGTCACATACACTCAACCGCTGGGTTCCACAATCTCATATGGAATACGCAACAACCTGCAACTCCTTATTCTTGACAAGAGAGCATATGTCAGTTCCCTGAAGAGCCTGAACATCGAGAGGCGGAACATATGCCCTCCAATTGGAGGAATGGGTGGGGCCTGATAAATGGCCGACCTGACGTATGGATGATGGTTGCTGTTCGAAAAGAATGACTATGGTAAAAAGTACCAATCTAATAAAGCTTAAGTTTGAAGTTTGACGACGCTATGTGATTTAGTGTCTTTTTGTAAGCCATTAATAGTGATCACTCTCTTGGTCATCGTTATGTAATACAATACTTTCATTTCAAAGGTCTCAGTCGAAACGATATCAAAACGGAGCTAAATTCTACTCTGGGGGAGTCTGCTTTTTCGTTTACAATAGTAAAATATTGGGCGGTTGAGTTTAAACAAGGCCGTACGAACTGCCAATACAAACAACCTAGTGGTCGACCACGCCAGGAATGGTGAAGGAAATCCACAAAATGGTATCGGATGACCGTCGACTGAAAATGCGCAAACTCTCAGACATTGTAGGCATTTTAAAAATTGCTGTACATCGCATATTGATTGAAACTTTTTACATGAAAAAGCTCTGCGCAAGATGGGTGCCGCGATTACTCACAACGGAACAAAAACAAAGTCGTGGGGATATTTCAGTCGAGAGTTTGGCGAAGTTTCATAGAAATAAGGTTAAGTTTTTTCGCCTATTCATAACTATGGATGAAACCTGAGTCCATTACTTCACACCTGAGACGAAGAAACAGTCACAGTAATGGACTGAAAATGGATAATGAGCTCCAAAGAAAGCGAAGAGAGTTCCGTATGCAGGCGAGGTCATGGCGTCAGTTTTTTGGGATGCGCGTGGGATAATTTTTATTCATTATTTTCTGAAAGGAAAACGATCAAAGGCAAGTATTATTGCAGCGTTTGAGTGATGAAATAAAAAAAAAACGGCTGCATTGGGCGAAAAAGAAAGTTTTGTTTTATCAAGACAATGCACCAGTTCACACATCTGCGATGGCCAAAATAAATTAGTTAAAATTCGAATTGCTTTGTCATGCACTCTAATCGCCAGATTTAGCCCCTTCGGTTTATTTTCTCTTTTCAAACTTAAAAAAATGACTCAGTGGTAAAAGATTTGCCAACAATGAAGAGGTGGAGTTTGCGGTTGATGGTTATTTTGACGACCTTGACGATTCTTACTGTAAACGAGGAATCGAAGCTATTGAACATCGCTAGGAAAAGTGCATTGTGCTAAAAGGCTAAGGACTATGTACAGAAATAACAATATTTTTTTCCCAAATTTAGAGTGTTTTCTTTGTTAGGTCGGGTAGTTCTGGGACTAGCCTATATATATATATATATATATATATATATATATATATATATATATATATATATATATATATATATATATATATATATCGCATTTGGCATTTTCAAGTGTTGTCCGCTTTAACTGAAGAGTCCAACTGACGTGCCCGGGTCGTTATGCTCGCTTTTATAGCCGGCCGGCGACTGCGCAAATTATATCGGGGTAGTTCGGAACTATTTGCGGCGCTCGGCAACGCTGTCGGGCGTCCGTTTATTGATTTTTCTACCTCGCTGCTACGTTGCTGCGTTTCTCCTTTTTTTAGAAGGGATTTACATACTTTTGGAAAGTTGCGAGAGCCGTTTCGCGTATTTAGCTCACGCCTTTCTTCTATTTCAAGGATTTTTTTGATTGTTCTGACCTTGCAGTTTTCAATATTCGCTATTTCTTTGGCTCCTTGAAAATTGATTTTATGTCCTGTTTGTAGATGGTGCTGGAATAGAGGGGAAGTGGTTTGTTTGTTTTTTAAGTCGTTTTTATGTTCTTGTATTCTGGCCGATATTCGTCTGTTAAAAAAGCTACGCTTAGTAAAATGCCCCACACTGTAATAAATATAAATAAAGTAAAGTGGAAATTACACAAGAAAACCCTTTCATTAAAGATTTACGATAAATTTCCATCCAATCCACTGCCAAAATTCAAAGATACTAATGATTACTAAGATACTAGTCAAAACAATAGAAACATCTTATTGTTGATTTGAATTATTTCTTGAAATATCATCATCTAGAATTTTTAGATTATTTTGGCTTTATATTTTTTAGTTTGGCAATACAGCTCTTCATTTGGCTGCTGAGGCAGGAATGAGAAAGTGCGTGGAATTTTTGGTTAACAATGGTGCTCCTATTTTTCTGGAAAACAGGGACAAACTCACACCCTGCGACTTGGCCATGAGAGCAGGTCATGACGACGTCGCCAGACTCTTAGAAAGCAAGATGGTGTTCGTTAGTATTTTACAAAAAATATATTTTCTTCTTAAAACTTACAAGTTATCCTGTTGTTAGGCTGATAATGCAGACATGGTTAATGAAGACGATGATATAATCAACGAACAAGAAGAAGTATACAGTGGTTTAAGAAGTCAGGATCTGCAAGAAGCCAAAGATCAATTACTGGTAGATACATCTGATATGTTAAAAATACCATTATTTACAGCAGAAGCATTGTTGAGGGATAATGGTGAGAGTAATAATGAAAAAAGGTAGTTTGATTCAAAATAATAATATTCCAGAGTGGTCTCGAGAAGTTCTTCTAGAGAAATGGATGAGAGACCCAGTAAAATGCTGTCAACTGGCTGGTGTACAAGCTCCTGCTTCAGCATTAACCCATGCAGGTTCAATTGATTCCAGTATTTCCACGGATACAGGATCAGACAAACCTGAAGCTATGGTAAATTTATACCGGCAACACCAAATCACTATATTTAACGTCTCGATCAGGTTTCGCTAACCTTTTAACATCATCTGGAGAAGTTAAATATAGTGATTTGATTTTTAGTGGTAAAGCTCTTGGAGTACTTGGAGTCTCGAAGGTTCCAATACAAGAACTGATCAGCATCAATGTCATGAAGAATTTATAATATGTTCTGATTTATTCAACAGTGTGACATATGTTTAACATATCACCTGATTGGAATCAGCCGTTGAAAATGTCGTGTAAACACACCTTTTGCAAATCCTGTTGGCAAAGCTACTTGAATATGAAAATTCAGGAGGGAGATGCACACCATATTCTATGTCCAGCTTACCAGTGTCATATCTTGGTACCAGTTGAGTTTATCGAGAAACTTGTGAGTCCGGAAATGGCCAGGAGATATTTACAATTTGATATCGAGGTTAATAATTATCTACAATAAAAATTTCACTAATCTGATCATTGATGTGGTTCAGGCTTTTGTAGAAAGTAATAAAACTATCAAATGGTGTCCCATTGCTGGTTGTGGAAGAGCAGTTAGGCTTCCTGAAGCTGAACAAACACCTGGGAAGAGTGGAAGGAACAAAATTCCCATAACATCTCATGCAGTTGATTGTGGTAACGCCCATTTCTTTTGCTGGGAATGTTTAGGTACGTATGTTAAACAGCGCTGAAAAAAAGGTTAAAATGTTTTCACACATATTAGGTCAAGCTCATGCTCCATGTGGTTGTGAACAATGGCAGGAATGGCAACGAAAAATTGCTGAAGTAAAACCGGAGGAACTGAACACAGCCTGTGCTGGTTCAGAGGAGGCAGCTAATTGTTTATGGTTGGTTACTAATTCCAAACCATGTCCAAATTGTAAGAGTCCGATACAGAAAAACGAAGGGTGTAATCATATGAAATGTTCAAAGGTAACATTCTTAAATCTGTTTTTAAAAATAATAATGGATTAATTAATATTTAATCTAGTGCAAGTTTGATTTCTGTTGGGTGTGTCAAGAATCGTGGAAAAAACACAGTTCAGCTACAGGAGGATATTTCAGATGCAATCGATTTGAAGCTGTGAGAAAAGCTGACGAAAAACAGGTAAAGTTTCCTTTCTTCCGTGAAATCAATATGCCATTGGTGTGTTTTCAGGGTAATCTATTAAATGAGGCCTTGGAGAAAAGTAGTGAGGTTCAACAAGTATCAAAGTTTATCCATTATTACACCAGGTTTAGAAATCATGAAAACAGCCAGAAATTGGAAGAACCATTACTATTTAGTGTTAAAAGGAAGATGGAAGTGTTGGCTAGCAGTTTGGGAATTAGGAGAGAAGGTTCATAATATTTGTAATATACAAGGTGTAAAGGAAAGTATTTTCGTAAATTTAACTTTAAGTTTCCTTAAAACATGTATCCAAAGTGTAACCATTTTCGAGAAAAACTGAATTCAGCCTTTTATTTGATTGTCCCCTTAACGAGGGGACTCCCTTTAGACGCCTCAAAATAAGTCATTTTTTAGAAGTGTTTTTAAAGGCAATAAAATAATTATATCATTTTAAAGTTTTAACATCATCTTTGAAGAGTATAAGATTACATTATAATCGACTTGATGTCACTCTCTCAGCTCAAAAAGCTGGAAATCATAAACCGATTCCTCCCTCGCAACGTTGGAGTTCCCAGTATTCCGTTGGCATTAAGACACAGATTTTCGAACTATGTGGCAGGTTTGCAACAATAAGCTCATTGTCCCATTTTTATGACATTTCTATTTAATCCGCAATTTGTTAAACTTTTGGCGAACCTGTGGCTCACCAATCCCTCTGCGGAAATTACAAAATTTTTAAGTTGCCAGATATTTTTCAGTTCATAAGAAAGATTCTCATACTTAGAAACTTTTTCCACCTCCGTTTTATGTATATTGTGAGACAGTGGTATGGCAATATCAATAATTGTTCCCCGCTGTTTTTTGTATTTATTAAGACTATGTCTCATCTATTATAGTCCACAGCCCTGTCAGTTATTATCGGTCTATCCCAGTATAACAGCACATCGTCAGATTCCAGAACAGCTTAAGGACTGTATCTATAATACGGCGGAGTAGAGGTTGGTAAAAGACCATGATTTAGTGCCAGTTTTTGGTGGATTATCTTAGCAAGCTGATTATGCCTTCCTAAATATGCGTTTTCTGCTAAAGTAGGACAACCACCAATTATGTGCTTAACAGTCTCCCCTGTTTTGCCACAATTTCGACATAGATCTTCAGTATTTTCTTCAAATGGATCAATAACTTTTTGAGTTACAGAGCGAGCAGTTTTTGAAAACACAGTTTCGAGATAATCGCATTTAAAGTATCAGTACGATAAAACGATAAGTTTTAGGGACTTACTGATGAGTCAACGATCAGAGATGCCTATAATAGACCTTCAGCTTCTTCGAAAAGCTGTTTTTTTTTCAACCTGCTGTTGTTTTCGGGCTGTACGAGTTCTTTTTGTCTCGGAAAGGCTCATCCGGTTGTCTCGTTGCTCGCGCCTCATCGGTGGTGCAAATAATTATACTTGCACTAAACACACAAATACACTTGCACTATCACCTGTACTTGGTCCGAAACCTTCTCCGTGTTTATCAGTAAACTAATTAATTAAATTAATGATGTCTTTTTGTAGAATTTTTTTGAGCGATATTATATAAGAACATAAAAAAGATATCTTAGATAATATAAAAAGAACTGGAATGTCTACACATTGTATTAAAAACAATCATTTTATAGATATAAACAATGTTAAATTATTATATTCAGAAAAGAAAAGTAAAAAATTAGATCTACTAAAATATTGGAAACAAAAATATCCTCAAGAAATGGTCATATAATAACCACGAATGACCAGCTAAATTTCCAAAACACCCCGGTAATAGATAATATCATATTCTAATTGAATAGCCCGGTTTTTACCTGCTGATATTTACAGCTCAGCATCTGAGGTTTGGATGCTCAGTAGCTAAACGGCCTGAGGCTTTGGAACTCATTCGAAGCAGTGTATTCGTCGAACTAACATCGGTTAAATACTGTACATTCGCAGAACTCTTCATTCTCTGTCTCTGTTAGACAGTGACCCACTCACTATGTGCGATAAATCCGTAAATATTTAATATTTTTACTTTTTCTCTTGCCAATATACTTTCAATACATTATATTTTCGAAATATGAAAAAAACCGATTTTTTGAAATTTCTAAAGGGATTTCCCACCTTAAGGAAGTACGAGCGATACTATCGACTCAATATAATGATGAATTTTTTTGGTTTCCTAAAATTTCAGATACAGAAATTTACAATTATTATTTACAATACTAAAACAAACTTTAGAGTTATTAATAAATTATTATTTATTTATAAAAAATGACGAATTGGTTTCTTTATTACTAATCCACGCGGTTCGAACATAAAGATGTGACAACAGCGCATTTGTGTTTACATATATATATATATATATATATATATATATATATATATATATATATATATATATATATATATATATATATATATATATGTTATATGGCGTGTTATATGGCGTGTTAAATGTGGCTGGCAGGCATTTGGCAGGCATTTGGTAGGGTCAACATAGTGTTTAAGAGCAGACTCCCACTTTGCCTGAAAAGAAAAGTATTCGATCAGCAGTGCGTTCTACCCGTTATGACATACGGAAGTGAAACCTGGACACTCACATCGCAATCAATTCAAAAAGTTCGGGTGGCACAGAGGGGAATGGAAAGATGTATGCTTGGCATTACAAGACGAGACAGAAAGTCCTGCGCATGGATCAGGGAACAAACAAAAGTCTGTGACATCATTGGAAGAGTAAAACAGTTGAAATGGAGATGGGCAGGCCATAAGCGAGGCGATGGGACGACAGATGGACCAAGGCAATCCTGGAGTGGATACCGCTTGATCGCAAACGTCCGCAAAGAAGACCGAAAGCACGATGGACTGATGACATCGTTAAGTATATTGGACCCGAGTGGCAGAGGAAAGCCCAGGACCGTGAAGGTTGGAAGCATGCTGAAGAGGCCTTCATCCTGCAGTGGATCGATACGGGCTGATGATGATGATGATGATGATGATATATATATATATATATATATATATATATATATATATATATATATATATATATATATATATACTCAACTAAAACACAACGTCAACAGGGTGCCCGCCGAAAGGCCAGATTATACCAGTTCTGGCAGCAATAATATACCAGTTCTGGCACCAGTCCTAAGTAATCATGTTATTAAGCGTTGTCACAAATCAAATAATGAACGTTGTTAATTTATTAAAGAAATAATTTCATTGAGTTGTGGTTTAAAAAATAATGTCAGCTAACTTTGATACTTCATTTAAAAAAAAATGTATTACGCTATCCTGGCCAAGTTATTTCAAAAGAAATATTACATATTCAATTTAGTCAAGATTTCAAAATGGTACAACAACTGGCACTTTTCTTTGCACCAAAAATATGACTGTTTATTTTTTTTGCAAAAGGACCACATTTTAAAAAACTCATACCATGATAAAAAATACTTTTGAATGCTCAAAAATGGACTTCACCAGTGCAAGTGACACTGTTCGACGACGAATTAGAGAGAGACAGATTAATATTCAACTTAAAAATAGCCCATTTAGTGAAGATTGCAAAATATTTTTGTCATTTTTTGCAGAAGAATATTTAAAAAATCAATCAACCCAAAGGCAATGTGTGTGAGTCAAATTAATAATTGGTCTGTTATTTTATTAAGATAAAACTTAATCAAAATGAAATGAAATGAATTATTGTAATACTTTTATTTGTTACAATCTTTTTTTTTTAATAAAGCAAATGTACAAATTGTTTGTCTTTGGCATGAATACATGCTCTGCATGGCCTCAGAAAGGATCTTTTCACCAGTCGTGCGAATCTGCTTGCATTTATTTCTTCTGCTGTTTCAACAATTCTGTGACGCTGTTCGTCTGATATATGGCCTGATTTTTCGTTTTTAAAAACTTGTTTTAACAGTATTCATTAGTTTATTTTTAGTTTATTCGTTAAGTAATAAATAATACAGCTATGTTTTAACACATATTTGCTTAAAATGATAATTCTTTTCATAGCTTTTCGATTGGTGATTTAATAATTTTGTAATTTTTTTCCACTGGAACCCTTAAGTTCTTGATCTTTGTTGTAACGATCTTTCTTCAAAATGATGTGAAGAATTCTTGGTTAAATTTACGATAGTACTATCTCTTATACTCTGTACGGCATAATAACTTATTTCACTGTCATTTACAGAAGCAATAGAAAAGAGTACAAAGTTTATTGAAGATGGAGTCAGAGAATTATTAAAAGCTCGAAGGGTTCTTTGTGGTTCGTATGCTTATGGATACTATTTAGAGGATGATGGCCACAACAAACACATCTTTGAATTTATGCAGGTTGAAATTTATAAATGACCCAAAAATGACTAATTTAAAACCCACTTTCACTTTTTGCAGAACGAGCTAGAAGAAACAACTGAAAAGTTAAGCGAAATGATCGCCAGGCCATATCTCCGTACTCCAAAGGCAGTAATCACTCAAACTTCAGCCCTAACCAGAAGGAAAAGGCACGAGTTTGTCCGAGCCGTGGCGCAGGGTTTGATTCCACCAGAAACACCACCAACTCTGAGAAAACGAAAAAGAAAAATTGTATGTATAAGGAAAGAAGAGATGTTTTATTCTATGCGTATGTTTTTTTAAAGAATGATGTTAGTGAAACTTCGTCCTGGCTAAAAGAATGTGAGTGGTCTGGTGGGGATTATGACACTGATGAGGAAACTGATTTAAGTGTCACCTTGAAGAAGATGATTCGATCACCAGTAAGAGAACACGAATGTGGTTTATTATGCAGTAGCCAGGGATGTGGGTCAAGTATATAAACAGTACGAATTCTTGTTGGTTATTATTCTAAGATTGAATCATTTAGGGCCGGATTACAACGTGGAACTTATCATAGCTCTCGAGATGTCACGACTCCAGATGATAGAAGACAGAATAAAACAAGCCCAAGCTTGTCATTCTGGTAATGTTCCGATAACACCAGACCCTAGCTCTAGTATATCGACTAACAGTAACGAAAGTACAGACGACCAATTAAAACTGGCCATTCACTTGTCACTTCAAGAATCAACTGCCAAATTGAGCAGGCAGATGGAGCGAGAAGCAGCGGATCGGCAAAATGGTGAGTGTGCTAGGTACAGAGCCTTTATTTAATCCTATAACCTACAGGACCAGTGATTTATTTATTTATTTATAATTAAATCTCAGATCGGGTGCGACTACTAACGCTATGAAATTTCGGGTGATAGGTGATTTGTCTTGATATCTGAAAAGTATGTTTTTTTGGAGTAATTTTTTATTATTATTCTAGATTTATATAATTATCAATTTATATTTAGATATGCACTCCGAGAATTTGCAAGAAAGGTTATTGAGACTGAGAGAAGTACCTAGTGGAGATGAATATGACGACGAGGAGGGCTCAAGGGAAGAGAATAATATTGTGGAAAGATCTAAAGATAGCGACACAGAATAAGAATTTGAGGAAAAGAAAGATGGTAAAATAAATTAAACTGGACTATATTTTATTGGAAGGGATAATAGAACAAAATGGAGTAGAGATTGTCCTTCTAAAAATGTCAGAGCTAGGAAAGAACATTTAACATTTCACTTACCTGGTCCCAAAGGCTGCATTAGGAAAAAAAACCTCTGTTGAAATATGGATATCAGCGGCGGCTCGTGGTTTTTTTAAAGTGGGGAGGCCTAGAAGAAAATAGTGCTGCTGAAGTTTTTTTTGCTTTTCCCTTCCTCCTTTCTACTTTTCGTGCTATTCGTTATTTATATTGTTAGAAGAAGTACCTAGTGGATATAAATATGACGACGAGGAGGAATCAGGAAAGGAGAATAATGTTGGGGGAAAGATCTGAAGATAGTGAGACAGAACAAGAATTTGATGAAAAGGAAGATGGTGAAATAAATGAAACTGGACCATATTTTATGGGAATGGATAATACAACAAAATGGAGCAAACATTGTTCTCCCAAAAATGTAAGAACAAGGAAAGAAAATTTATCATTTCACTTACCTGATCCCAAAGACTGCATTAGGGAAAAACTTCTGTTGAAATATTGGAATCAGTTGCGGCTTGTGGGTTTTTGAAGTGGGATGGCGTAGAAGAAAATAGTGTTGCTGAAGAATTTTTTGCTTTTCCTTTCTGCCTTTAAGTTCTTTAAATCAAACACTTTACAATTAAAAGTTGATTATTTTATTTAAAAAATATTAATCAGTGTGCACACACGTAGCAAATCCCAAATCAAAACAAGTGAGGCGAGGCGAACAAAATACGCGACGCGAGACATATCAAACGCTTCGTATCCGTCAAATCAGCGTTTAAAACTAATTACCGATACGCTTTGACGCAGGGATTGTACGTCCAAATTGTCTGTTTTAGAAAGCAGTTAAATCCCTGTATTCTGGCAACCAACAAAACATGTAACGCCAACGTCGGGAAAAGATGACGTGGCGTAGGGTCACTGGAGGTACGTCCGACCAACGATGTAAAAATAGTGGCGAGAGGATGGAATTTTTATCCGCATTATTTGGTGTGATGGGTCGATAGACGTTCTTCTACATTTGTAGATTTTAATTTTTAATAATATCTTAAAATGAGTTAAAGGAGAAAAACTGAATGGAAATGAAGTATGGTGTTTTGCTCTGAAAAATTGTTTACTATGATAAATGCTTGAGGGGCCGTGCTCCAACACCCTCTGTCACGAGCCTTCACTGATGCGAATGCCTTTTGATAACGAAATTATAAAGTGCATGGTGAATTTTACTAATATTAAAATAGAAGCAGAAACAGAGAATTTCAGTTGCAGTGGAGACATATATCCAAATATGGACGAAATAAGAGCACTTATTGGTCTATTATATCTTACAGGAGTGAGAAAGGTAAATTTATGTGTCTAGAGCACATAATGCACTGTAAATTTTTTACTTTACTTTATGACCTCCATGAGAATGAAACCAAATATTTTTCTATGTAAAAATAGATTAATTTATACATAGGACAAATTTATTTTTTTTGGTAAAGGTTTTACGAGCGGTTTTTTATTTTTGTTGTTCAAATATCAAATATATAGATAGGGTGAAGCATTAATTTGTTTTTTTGTCTATGTAAAACTTTTTTTTTTTCAATATATATTTTGAAAATATCTCAGATATATTAATTCTGTATATAATTTTGAGTTGCTCTCAAGTTTTTGTATTTGTATACCTATTTTTTTTAACTGGTCTCTAAGACCGTGTGCGCCTACTGGTGTATTTAAATTTGTCGCGACCACTGAAGGGTTAAATACGTTTATGGAAGGAACATTATTTAAACGAAATAAAAATTATTTCACTTTATCAGCAATTCTTTCAATTCTTCTATTGGAACCTTCGGTATGAAACACTAAACTCAAAGAGATTTACCACTAAGTAATTCGTTGTTTAGTGGTAAATCTCTTTGAGTTTAGTAACAATATTTTTCATAAAACGTCTAAGACATGCACTTTTCTTCTTTTTTCCTTTCCTAGCATCTGCTCCGATAGAGTTATTTAAATATTTTTATAACTCTGGGTGCAAAATAATGTAGGACTGGTCAGATGTTATATTTATTTTTATTATTAGGGCTAAACTGTGTATAGAATGTAAAGAAAAGTATGAAAAAACCAATAAAGTTAAGTCGTAGTCTAAAAAAAATTAGAGATTTTGTGTTGAACATTACCAAATGTCGTGTTGGTTGTCCACGCGTATAGGTCACGTGGGGTTCGGCGTTAAAAAAAGGTTCTGTACTAGTGTATTTTTGAATTATCGATCTCATTGAATATTGATAGGATACCAGAAAAGCAATGCAGATCTCACTGTGGATTATTTCTTAAAGTCTTTGGCACATCACAAATTTGATTTGAAGAGTCTGGATCGATTGGATCCCGACAGAGACATTGTATTTCGACCGTGTAAAGGCAACGAAGATGGGAGGTTTAAAATTTCTGATATTCACGAGAAAGGTAAGCAAATTACATATATTGTTTATAAAAACAAATACTACCAAGATCAAAAACTAAGGTGACATTTATTTAAAGAAAATCGCGCGCGTTACGTATCGATATAACCATTGCTTTTTACGTGGGTATGACTGTCCTTATGGTATGAAGTTAGATATTATAGCGTCTTTTGTAATTGTTAAACATTTTTGTCGACGATTTTTTAAAATTGATAAATTATTAAGCAAAAGATTTGTATTAAATTTTGTCTAAAAAATGAAATTTCTTATGTTGCTAAATTAAAAATGTAGTAAAGTGTTAGGTCAATAGAGTTATGTTAAAAAAATATTTGGAAGTGGCACAATGATCTTGGTGATGGTAGAGAAGCAGTTAAAAAGAAACTTGGTTCTGAAAGACCCTCCAACCACTGATGAAAACATTGCCAAAATCAGAGATTTTGTACTGAGTATTAGAGAAATTCAGATATGTGGCAAAATAATTCATGGTTTCTGTACCACGCCAACGTATCATCACACACTGCAATGCTTCTTCATTAATTTTCCACTAAAATAAAAAAAACACCATTTCTAAAGCATAACATTGACCAGACATGACACCGGTTGACTTTTTCCTGTTCTCTCCACTGAAAACATCACATGGTGAATACCATTTTGAGCTCACAGAAGCCATTTAAGTTCGCTGGTCGCTTTAAAAGGAATACCATAAGTTGACTATAAAAACTGTTGGCAAGACAATATAATTAAAAAAAAAAAGTTCAAATAAATACCTGGTCTGTAAATATGAAAACGGAATTTGCCCATAGATGGTCCCAGCTGTCAGTGTAGTTACCGGCAAACCGCATCATTGGCGCCATTTCCTTGTTGACATCTGATAAAGAATTTCAATTCATAACAATACAAGTTTCATACAATATCAGAGTTTGTAATAAAGTTGAACATGTCGAATATTGTCGAAAACTACGATTTGCGGACAGCATTAACTTTCTGTTACCATTTGAAGAAAACTGCTGCATAATCGTATCGAATGCTAGTAAATCACAGTGCTTTCAGTGATTTATAAAATTCCAAAGTGGCAATTTTGATATGAGAAATGAAGAACGTGTAAGACCACGGAAAACATTTGAAGACAGCGAATTGCAAACATTGTTGGATGAGGATGACGCTTAAACGGAACAACTTGCGGATCAATCAAATGTGACACGAGAAGCCGTTTCTATACGTTTAAAAGCAATGGGAAAGATCCAGAAGATGGGAAAATGGATTCCACATGAACTGAATGAGAGACAGCAGAAAAACCGAAAAAACCACTTGAGAAATGCAGCTCGCCAGATGCAAAAAAATGTAATTTCTCCATCGACTTGTGACTGGCGATGAAAAGTATATTGAAAAATGGATATATTTTGAGAATCCTAAGAGTAAAAGATCATGGGTAACTCCAGGCAAACTATCGACATCGCCCACAAGACCAAATCGTTATGGACGGAAGACAATGCTCTGTTTGGTGGGATCAGGAGGGTGTAATCTATTATGAGCTGATAAAACCTGGCGAAACCATTAATACTGAACGTTATCGGTAACAAATGATCGATTTGAATGAAGCTTTGCGCGAAAAACGACCAAAATATCAAAAAAGGCGACACAAAGTGATTTGGCTTCAAGAAAATGCACCATCACATACAGCAAAGCTGGCCAAGAAAACGATTGAAGCGTTTAGTTGCTAAATACTATCGCAGGCGGTTTACTCACCAGACTTGGCTCCGTCCGATTAATACTTATTTGCATCGGTAAGACACGCACTTGCTGGGCAGCGCTTCACTTCTTACGAAAATGTACGAAAATGGTTGGACTGATTTTCCTCAAAAGAGCAACAGTTTTTTTTGGCATAGCATCCACAAATTGTCAGACAAGTGGAAAAATGTATAGCTAGCATGGGCAATACTTCGTATAAAATATTTTTATTTTCATACAATAAACGTGTATTTTCTATACAAAAATTCCGGTTTCATATTTACATACCGGGTATAATGCAGTGTGACGTGATTACTTTCAAGGTTTCTTTACTTTTTGACCATAGTAGTATTTTAGATAATATTTTAGGTTTTCCTTTTGGTGATGATGATTATGATGATACATCTGGCTTGAAGCGATGCCACTCAACAGGGGATCTATGCACTCGTCGAACTAGAAGAGGGCCGCTAATGAGAATGAACGGAACAGAAGAACCCAGATACCATTTGGATTCAGATCACAGCAGTCAACATGATGAGAAACCTGAGGATATGGTTAGAAGGTTAGTAAATATTTGGTTCTTATTGTGTATAGAGTAGGAAACCACCTATTTGCAGTATTTTGTTGATCATGCTAGAATAACTTAAGATACTGTAGGAACATGTACTGCAATAGATCAGGTAGTTATAAACGTATCAGCAACATATAACACTGGTTGGTTTTGAAGCAATTAAAGTGCTCCGTCAAATGGCGTTAATAATTAATTATAATTAGTAAATCGACTCGAATTATTAAAGCTCAGTGTAGTGTTATTCATATATAGGATGATTTTTTTGTGCGTCCGAAATTTAAATTAAACAACAACCAAATAAGATGCTAAACTCAGAGAGATTTAACACTAAACACGGAATCACTTTTTTAAAGTTCTCGACGCACGTTTCGCTAACCATCTTAGCATCATCAGGAGCTAATTTAATCATTACGCTTTTTATTAACGATGGAGGTCTTCAGAATTCCGAAAAGGCTATGCATACATACGAGTAACGATACCCAGAAAAAATCTTTGTCAGTTTGGTAAATCAATTCTTCTATTGGAACCTTCAGTGTAAAACACTAAACTCGAAGAGATTTACCACTAAATACCAAGTATTAAATTAAATCATCTTCTGATGATGCTAACTTGGTTAGCGAAACGTGCGTCGAGAATTTTAAAAGAACCTGATTCGGTGTTTAGTGGTAAAACTCTTTGAGTTTAGTGTTTCACTCCGAAGGTTCCAATAGAAGAATTCAAATAAGATGCCTTGAAACTATTAATTTTTTGTAAAATAAAATTCAATGCAGTTAATGTATGGAAACAATTTCGGACAAATGTCCGCCGCGGCTACCTCTAACAAAGCACATTCTCTCAATCCACGTTTCGATCACTTGTTTAAGCAATTGAGATCTTATGTCCGCAACTGTCCGAGTTATGTTGGCGTCCAAGGCATCAATAGTTGTTGGTTTATCGGCGTAGACCAAAAATTTAACATAACCCCAAAGAAAATAATCTAAAGGCTTTAAATCGTATGATCTTGGTGGCCAATTAACAAGTCCGTTCCTCGAAATAATGTTCTCACATAATTGTTCCCTCAATAAATCGATTGTTGCGTTGGCTGTACGGCATTTGAAGCCGTCCTGTTGAAACCAAATTTCCTCCAGATCAATGCCATTTAAATTAGTAATTAAATAATTATTGATTATCGCTCTATAACGATCGCCATTAACGAATTAATAAATTTGGACCTTCATCAATACTGCAAGCAACAGCAGCGATGTTTTATTCGAAACGCTCAGTTTTTTGGCTTGTTTTTGTTCTAATATCGAGCATCATGAAACTCCTTCAGAATTTGTCGATAATTTGGCGAATACATTGCTCGGTTGGGCGATTATATGCACCATAGAATTCACGAAGAGATCTATAAGTTTGGCGCACAGACCCCTGATTTTCATAATAAATTTCGACATTTTGCCAGCGTTGCTCTGATGTTAAAAGTTCCATGATGATTTACTAGACAGTTGATGTGCAATGATGATTACGATGATTACATTTGCCATGATTATTTGACAGCGACCCCTATCGGAAGTTCAGCCACACTAAAAAATCTACTCTCGTAAATACTAGTCAAAATTACAATGATCTATATAACAATGATGTTTAAAATACAATGATGATGAAAATTCAAAAATAATTTCGTTGTTATCCGTAACCTTAGGTATATACTTAGCTGATACTTGATGGAACTTCATTTTAAATAAATAATCAGAAATTAATGTGTAGTATTAATTTTTGATTTGTAGTATTAACAAAGTACCTTTTTCCAATATAAACTATGTTAAACTAACAGCAAGAAAAAAGGGGTTTCCCCACTATCATCTTTTATGGTGTTACGAGGTATATTTTTAAATAAGGTTGGTTTTTCATCAAGAAGAAAAATACTATAGATATTATTATTTTTTTTCATATTCTACATACTTTTAATATTTGAAAAAACTGTTGCAAGATCTCCGGTGTTTTTACTTATCTCAGTCTCATTCTATTTTATTTTCGTTATATTATTATCATATCGAGTCGAAGTACGACACTACTAGTATGGACAGTTTTCTTTCAGTATTTTTACTATTTTTCATTCACGTCCATAAAGGACAGCACAGTGGGTAGGCGTGGCTTTTCGTTTCAAGCTGGTTAAACCAGGCCCGAGCCTCGATGAGGAAGAGAGTTGGTGACTGTGGAGCTTGATATACCAGTTAGGTTATTTTCGAGTGTCTGCCGATACTACCGTAATCGTCTCGTCCGATGTAGATTCGACGTCCCAGAAGAACAAAAAATAATTCAATCAGTGTCGGGTTATAACTGTTGGCCGATTTTCATATCGAGGCCACATTATCTCGACGTTCCACACTATTGTACACTAGTCGTGCCCCGTTGAAACCCCCGCCACCTAATAGCTAACACTTCCTCAGCAGTAAAATTGGTAACTTTGTGCAAGTAATATTCAGATTCTTTTGTAGCGGACGACTACCGCAGTCATCTTTTGTAGTTGTTTGATTTTTCCTGAACCCGTAACCACGACCAAATAACACCTACGAACGAAGGTGTAACAAAAAGTTACACACTTATATCAATTTTTTTACATAATTTCAATTTTTGTTAAAAAATTTGTCATACCGCTCAACAAGTTTTTGAATCCCGACCTCAAAGAAATCTACCGCCTGTGAAGAAGCCCAATCCATGACTGCAGTTTTAATTTGTCGTCGTTGAACCGTTTAAGTACTGCTTTAAGTACCGAAACAAGTAAAAATCACTGGGTGCGAGGTCTGAACTGTAAGGTAGATGATCCGATTGTTTCTATCCAAAAGACGTGATTAGACCTTGTGTTTGAGCAAAAACATGTGGCCTTACATTGTCATGGAGCAACATCACACCGGAAGACAGTTGTTAGTAGAAGGCAGACGCTTGTTTTGCACGCCGGAGTTTTCTCAAGGTGACACAATACGCATCAGAATTGAATGTAGTTTCTCTCGGCATAAAATCCGCTAACAAAATTTCTTTCCTGCCACAAAAAAAAGTTGCCCTGATCTTTCGCGCTGAAATTGTATGTTTGGCTTTTACTCTGGATTTTCTATTGATTGTTGTTTGAACTCAGGATTCATGTGAGACACCCAAGTCTCATCTACTGTAACGATATGATCTAAGAATTCATCTTTTTTCTGATTATATCGAGTTAAAAATTATAAAGCACAGCTCAATCTCTTTGTTTTGTGATCGTCAGAAAGTAGTCTTGGAATCCACCGAGAACACAAGTTTCGATATTTTAGTTTGTCTCCGAAATAATTATGTAATAGACTGAACTTGAAACCTGTGGAAATTCACTTAAAGTGTTTGAAATCGTGAATCGTTGGTTCTCAATTTGTTTTTTGTCCACATCACGAACCAAATCTTCAAAAATCAGATAAGGTCAGCCAGGATCTGGCTCATTATGCACATTAATCCTCCCGTCCTTGAACATTTTCACTCAGTTTTAAACTTTACTGTCACTCATGGCATTATCACCGTGAACCTCACAAAACTGACGGTGAATTTCCGCTGCTGCCAAGTTTCTTGCACTCAAGAATCGAATTACAGATCGTATCTCACAGTCGGCGATCGACTCAATTTTCTTAAACATTATAAACATCTACAGCTCAGTACACAGACAGGAGATAGGGCTGCAAATGACGCTTAAACGCGTGCAAAACCTGTTGGGAGCAAACGCGTTGCGGCGATTGCGCGTCATTCTTAATCTTATACACAAACGGACTTTATTTAAAAATTATCCTTGGTATTAGGTCGATGGATATTTTACGCTGTAATTACTTTTCTTACTGATAGTTTAACATAGTTTGTATTTAAAAAAGGGACTGTGTGTCGAAACAATTGTCGTTAGATGATTCTCAAACACTACTTTAAAACTGCCTTAAAGTAGTGTTTGAGAATGTAAAATCGTTTTACGAAACTATAGTCACACAAATTTAAAAATAATCGTGATAGATAATAAAGTGTAAAATTGTTTTATTCCTATTTAAAAAATGAACTATCACAAAGTAACGGACAAATCAATCAATGATTTACTAGTCTATCACTTTAAATTAAAATGTTAGCCTATATCAGGTCGAAGAAATTGTGACCACTATTGCTGGCAGTTTTAAATAGATCCAAATTTAGCAATTCGACGCCCCTTACAGGAAGTTGGGCATTGTTATTCAACTACGTGGAAAATTTGATCTAGATGAGATGTGGTTCCAACAGGACGGTTTCATATGTCATACGGCTAACGTAATAATCGATTTATTGAGGAAACAATCTGGCGAGAACATTATTTCGAGGAATGCATGTGTTAATTGCCCATCAAGGCTATGTGAAATAACGCTTTTAGATTATTTTCTTTGGGGTTACGTTAAATCTTAAGGCTATGCTGATAAACCAGCAACTATTGACGCCTTGGAAGCTAACATAACTCACACAATTGTGACATAAGAGCACAATTGCTTGAAAAAGTGATCGGAGATCGGATTGACAGAATGCGCTTTGTCAGAAGTAGGCGTGGCGGACATTTGTCCGAAATTGTTTTGTAATTGTTTTAAATGATATTTTACATAAAATAAATATTTTAAGGCTTCTAATTTGTATGTCGAGAAGAAATAAATACTCATCCTGGATAGTAAGTTCCTAATTAATTTCAAGAACAATCTTTTAAAGATATTTAGCACTGCCATCTACATCTATCCGGACTAGGCAATTCTTACTGCTGCAACACGCACATCCTGAAGAAGAATTTTGTCAAGGGCAAAGTTCAATGGAAGATACCACTACTTCAGATTCTATCAACGCCGATATTGAAGTATGTGGAATCTTGAATTCTGTAACTGATGACGACTTAGGTATGTATTTTAAGTGATAGTAAGTTAAATTTAGTAATTTTGGATTATTTCTTAAGGTAATAAAGTCTATGATGATGAAACTAAGAAGACTGATCCTGTAGCCAAAGAAATCGAATATAAGAAACCTAGTCATAATCCATTTGCTAGTCTTAAAGCAAAATTGTGTTCAGCCCATTTGCCAAAATCTAGTTACCTAACCAGGATAGCTGTAAATAAAAGCATAGGTAAAAGTAAAACAAAACTAAAGCATTCTTGGTTATCCTCGTGAGTTTTAGGTTTAATTAGTACCGATTCAAAGTCAAAAAAATGTTGCGATCACAATGGTAGATCGGGAGAGGCATCTGGTTCAATATTTGGCAGAAAATCTAACTTAGGGGAATCGAAGAGCGAAAAACACAGTCCGAAAAAGCGACAGTGTTCTTCGGAGAACAATGTATCAAAATCGACGGGGTTTCTGGTGGATCATCAAAAAAAGTCAGGAAAAGGTATATTTTATTCGGTTGTCTGGAAAATATTTTTGGTTGTTACGAGGGTTAATATTTATGTACCCAGGATAATAAATAAAAACAAATATTTATCTTTGAAAACGATTTTATTGTTATTCAAAATATTCTCCGCCATAATCGATACGCTTTTGCATATGTTTGAACCACTTTTCATAGCACTTTTTCCATTCCGATTGAGGTAATGCTCTAAAGGTTTCAGATTATCTAAAGATGGCTCTTTATAATGACAATACTGTGAGAAAAACGAGTCGAGGGCCTGATATACAAAATCCATGAAAACTATAAAGAATTAACGTGTTGTATTTTCCTTGGGATTTTCTAGGGCTATTTAAATTGACTCTACATGCAAGAGATCATGGTTCAATTATGGGGAATTAACTTGATGATATCTAGCCTGATATTTATCCAGAAAGAATGTCATGTCATCAATTTGAAGAAATGAAACAATAAATTCCAATGTTTATTGTTAATACTTTTTTTAACAAACTGCTCAGGATTTATAAATTCTATATGTATTGTGCTCCATCACGATAGTGATGTCCATCAGATATTATTGGAGCTTGATTGGGATGCCCTGCCATTACCAATCGGTTCTAAAATTGTACTATCAGATTATCATTGATTTGAAAATACATGCACATCTGGTACCTGAATATAGGGCCTGGGTTTGGGTTCAAACGGTTTCAGACAGTAGTACTGTTACGAACCACCGGATGGCGTGAGATGCATTTCAATGCAGCTTGCATTTTAATGCAGAAACCGATCTCGAGAAATGCTTGTTGGGGTCTGCTGGCGACTGAAGGATTGACACTTTTACATGGAGCACAGGAAAAAATTTGTCTTGTTTTTGAATATTTCTATCATTGATTTCGTTTTTGCAAAACCTCCTCAAAAGATCGTTCACAAGATGATTGAACAGCAACTAATAATAAACACAACTAAAAATATTTTTTGAACCATACTCTAAAATAATATATTCATCAAAAATAAATTTAAATATTAATATTTTCTAGGTTTTTCGTCACACCTAAGAATAAAAATATGTAAAAGCCCTCAAAAAACAACTTTGGAAACGGATAGTTCGAATGAGTATGAAAGTGAAACAGGCATACCTAAATCACCAACCCTTTTTATCTCAGGTGTTTCAATTTCTCGAACTCCTGAGCCAAAATCACCAGGTAATTATATACTACTAGGTATTTATATACTAGGCTATTAATCACTATATATATATATATATATATATATATATATATATATATATATATATATATATATATTTTCGGGCTTCTTCGTGGACGTTTGCGATCAAGCGGTATGCAGTCCAGGACAGCCCTGGTCCATCTTTTGTCCCATTGCCTCGCTACATGGCCTGCCCACATACATTTCAATTGCTTTATTCTTCCAATGATGTCACTCACTTTCGTTTGTTCTCTGATCCATGTGCAGGCCGTTCTATCCCGTCTAGTAATGCCAAGCATACATCTTTCCATTTCCCTCTGTGCTACTCGATGAAGCACAGCACGATGTGCTACTGAACTGACTGTGATGTGAGAGTCCAGGTCTCACTTCCGTATGTCACAATAAGCAAGACACACTGATCAAAGACTTTTCTTTTCAGGTAAAGTGGCAGTTTGCTCTTAAACACTATGCTGAGCCTTCCAAATGCCTGCCAGCCACATTTAGCGCGTCGTTCCACCTCCCGGGCGGTATTCCCTTCCATTGAAACCCTCTGCCCAAGATATATATAGTGATTCACAACTTCTAAATCCATTCCCAAAACAGAAATCCTTTTGTTCTCAGCAAATTTATTGAACAAGACCTGACTCTTCTTCTGGTTTATTTTCAAGCCAAATGCTTCCCCAGCCCTTTGCAGCTCTTGTGCGTGTCTTTGCAGTTCCTCTGGGTCTTATTCCATCCGGTTCCCAATCCACATTACGGAACACTTCTTCCCTGCAGGCTCACAAAAGAAGACGCGATACATATATATATATATATATATATATATATATATATATATATATATATATATATATATATATATATATATATATATATATATATATGCAGTTAATTAATCTGGCAGTTAACTGCCTGCATCTCGCATCTGTTTTTGCTCAAACCCGGTGGTAAGGCACGGTTTACAGGATCATATTGTATTGCGAACGTTTGAAGTTAGATGATAGTTGCCAGTCGACTCGCCTTCCTACACCGGTCGAAATTATACGATCTTATGCTCTATACGTATATATATATATATATATATATATATATATATATATATATATATATATATATATATATATATATTTACTAAAAGAGTGAGTTTTCCAGGAATGAGTTTGATCCAAAGCAATTCCGGAAGACAATCTAGATCTTCGAGTCTCAGCGTTCCAGCCCCTCTGAGTTCTTGTTCGTTGAGTATATCAAGCAACAGTTTAAACAATAATTCTTTACCTTCTGAGCCATTTACACCATCTTTAGTTCGTTCTACAACACCAGCATCATCTAGGTCCAATATAACTACACCGCTTGGGAGTCCGTTGAGGTCAGGGAAGGAAAATGGAAAATCGAAAAGTGCTAACGAACCAGAGAGAGAAAGAGAGATGTTTAGGTAAGAGTTTCTTTTAACTTAGTATTTTGCAAGATTTAGTTACTTAACCAAAAGTATTCAGGTAAGCCGAAAAGTTAAGTGTGAGTTTTGGTCCTAGAATGTCACTGAAACGAAGTACTAGTGTTTTCATTTTATCTAAATATCCAAGATTCATCCCCTCCAATTCCCTATAGTTTGTTTTCATAATTTAGATGATAATGATTCAATACCGGCAGTAGTTTAATCTTATTTCATCAGTATTTATGAGCTTTAACGCGGAAAAAAATCCTTCGTTCGTACAATGTTCATCACATATTCTCTTGAAATACAGTTGGCAGTTTTATACTTCCTGCAACGGTCGTATTACTCAACTAAGCTGGAATCAATCAACGTTCTTCCATTTGGATTGCATTTTTCTCGAAATAAGACAGATTAACGCAATTCCCAAAAGAAATAGTCTGACTGTGTACAAATTTATTCATATAATGCCAACACCAAGAGATTTAGTACTACTTTTTAACAAATTCCCTCAGTAATGTGCACATTGAATATGTTTAGGTTTCCCAAATCATCAACAGATGGAGCACTGAGTTCCGTTTTGCACGTGCAAGAGTCAAATCTAAGTTCGGACGATTTTCACGAGGCCTTGTTTCTTTTGGAGCGATCTCCGAAAACTAGGGATTCGAAACGGCGAAAGAAATCGAAGAAAAAAGACAAAGAAGAGAGGAAAGACAAGGAGAAGGATCGGGAAAAGGAAACGGAGGACATTAGCTCAGTTCTATAAAACAAAAATAATTAATGAATAAACTCATTGTGATAAGATTGAACACGACAAACCTGTTTTCATTAGCTTTGTAATGGTTTTTCAAATCAGTGAGTAAAACAATGTTTTGTTATACTTGGATATTCGAAATTATTGAAAACTCTATAAGGGAGCAGCTAAGATTTTCTGAGGTACTAATTTTATTCAGATCAATTTCCCGAGCATATTTTCAGCAAGGCTAAGCGCCAATCGTCAATCGCCATCCAGAGATGGTTAAGAGGCTGCTTAGAATCAATTTTAAACACAAATTATAGACTTGCAACCGTTGGACGTCTGGAAACATGTAAAAATTATTACTACTAGTCTGTACTAACAACCAATATCAACAGCCCTTCTGAGCCTGAGCCTCCTGTTCTTCGCACTTCTTCCCGTCCGGAGGTTTTCCTTCCATTCAATTCTATTTTATGTTCTTTAGTTCCCATTAACGCTGTTCTCGTTTATGCGCAAGAACAATTAACATTTTAACATCTTAACATATTATATACCTATATATATATATATATATATATATATATATATATATATATATATATATATATATATATATATAATATAGACCTTATTCAAGTTCCTTTTTGACCCAATAATTAATATTCAACTAGTTCAATGGGCTAATTTAAATACCAAATCAGCTATCGTCTTAATTCTGAATCAAATATTCTTTCATCTTTATCTATTTGACATTTATAATGTCAGATTTAAATACTTAAAAAAAAAGTTTAGTTAAAAGTTAAAGTTTTCTTTCTAAAGCTATTGTGCCTTTTGTCACTAGATAAGGCACAGCTTTAAAAAAAATTGGTTTGATATTTTCGTGTTTCTTTGCACAAGTTGCCATACATTTCGTTTTAGGTACTCGGAATGTGACCCTGGTCATTTCGTTCTATTTCATCATGTACGTTATTGGAGTGAAATGTTCTCAATTTATATTATGGTTGCTTTTTTAATTTTCCCAACAAAGCTAATGAAATACATTTCGTTCAGTTTTAAAACAATTATTGAAAGACTGGTATCATCATGGATCGAAAACTATGTGTTTTTTGTGATACAACTTTTTATAACAAGAAACTTTTTACGAAAGTGACCAAAAAAAAACGGAAATATTGTCATTTTTACTTGTACTTTACTTTTCTACTGGTAGAATTTAATAGGATGAGTTGGAGTCTAGGCCTAAAAATAAAAATTCAAACACAAAAAAAAAGAAACGTGTCTAATCTTTTTCCTTTTATTTTTGTTTAATAATAATTTTTACCGATACTTTATGCAAATCTATCGTATAATTGACTGGTTGTTGAAAAGTATTTATTATGGATTTTCATTGTAATTGCATATGTATTTATATAAATATAATGTATGTTTATAAGGATTTAATTTATAAAATTTAAACCGCATTACATATATATATATATATATATATATATATATATATATATATATATATATATATATATATATATATATATATATATATATATATATTCCTTATATGTAAGGAGACCTTGCAGAATATCAAGCTTAGATATAGTAACAAATGGCCGAGTTAAAGGGTTGATTGGCTAGAAGAAAATAATAATTGAAAACATTGAATAACGACAGCTTACCTGGTATTGGACATATGACAGAGATGTTAATCAAAAGATCGTCTACCGATGTTAGCTCTTGGATTGGGTTATATTGTCGAAAAGAAGAAAAGAGGTGGATCCAGAGATAATAATATGTGAGTTTAAGTATATGTGTATATGTATATATGTATATATGCATATATATATATATATATATATATATATATATATATATATATATATATATATATATATATATATATATATATATATATATATATATATATATATATATATATATATATATATATATATATATATATATATATATATACATATATAAATCAATTCCAGGTGTCGATCCGTTGATTCTGTGAAAAGCCACGACGTTTCGCCAAAATCGCATTTGGCATTCCCAAGTGTTGTCCGAAGAGTCCAACTGAAGTGCAAGGGTCGTTATGCTCGCTTTTATAGCCGGCCGACGACTGCGCAGATTATATCGGGGTAGTTCGGGACTATTTGCGGCGCTCGGCAACGTTGTCGGGTGTCCGTTTATTGATTTTTCTACCCGGCCGCCATGTTGCCGCGTTTCTTCTTTTTCAGAAATGATTTCCATACTTTTGGACTGTTGCGAGCGTCGTTTCGCGTATTTAGCTCACCTCTTTCTTCTATTTCAAGGGCTTCTCTGATTGTTCGGACCTTGTAGGTTTCAATATTCGCTATTTCTGTGGCTCCTTCAAAATTGATTTTATGTCCTGTTTGTAGATCGTGCTGGAACAAAGATGAAGTGGTTTATTTGTTTTTTAAGTTGTTTTTGCGTTCTTGTATTCTGGCCGATATTCGTCTGTTTGTTTGTCCTATGTATGCTCTGTTGCAGTCGGAACAAGATATACTATATACCCCATGATTTTCCAGTCTAACTTTGTCCTTGGGGTTTTTTAGGCTGTTTGCAACAGTTTTGTGCGGCTTGTAGGCTGTTCTGATTTTATGTTTCTTTAGTAGTCTGGCTATCCTATCTGTGATTCCTTTTACGTATGGTAGCAGGACCTTTAGTGTATTTGATTCATGATCCTCTATTGTTCTTCATGTTTGGATTTCCTGGCGGCGAATGGCCTTCCGGATACAATTTTCTCAATATCCCTTTGTGTAAGGGCTGTGGAAATTTTTGGTAATTCCTCGTTTCGTGTATCTGGTAGTGTCAGTCGGAAGGATCTGGAAATCAAGGTGTTCGCTACTCCTTGGATGTGAGAAGGATGATGATGGGATTTAGCGTTGAGGTATCGATCGGTGTGAGTTGGTTTCCTATACACTGTGCATTCGAGTGTTCCAGAAAGTTTCCTTGTGATGGGGAGATCTAAAAATGGCAGTTTTTTATCCTGTTTGACTTCCAGAGTGAACTGTATTCTGGAGTGGATTTCGTTTAACTGGGTTAGAAAATTGTTTAGTTCGTTTCCGTGATACCATATTATCAAGATATCATATACATAGCGTTTCCAAAGTTTAGGTTTTAAAGGAGCGTTGGCCAATGCCTTTGTTTCGAAATCGGTCATGAACAGGTTAGCTATGACGGGTGATAAAGATGATCCCATTGGGGCACCGTCGGTCTGTCTGTAGATCTGCTGGTTGAAAGAAAAGTATGTATTCTTCAAGCAGTGTTCGGAGAGCTCCCCCACAATTGGTGGAAAGTCTTCGTTCATCGAAATTAGGTCCAGGGCCTCGTCTATGCGGATACTTGGATACAGTGAGACAATGTCCAGGCTTGCCAGTATGTCTGTATCCTCTAGTTGGAAATCTTTAATCATCATTATCAAATGTTCTGAGTTTTGAAAATAGGAGAAATATATATATATATATATATATATATATATATATATATATATATATATATATATATATATATAACATATATATATATATATATATATATATATATATATATATATATATATATATATATATATATATATATATATAACATATAAATATATATATATATATATATATATATATATATATATATATATATATATATATATATATATATATATATATATATATATATATATATATATATATATATATCGCAGTCTAGAAATCAAATAATAAACCTGTTTAATTTAGTAAAAAAAAAGTTTCATTAAATTGGTGTTTAAAAACATATGGTAGACAAATTTGGCATTTCATCTTTTAAAAAAATGTATTACACTACCCTGGCCAAGTTTCAAAAGATGGCCCATTTAGTCAAAATTTTAAAATGGTACAACAATTGGCACTTTTTTTCCACAAAAATATTACTGCTTATTTTTTTTGCAAAAGGACCACATTTAAAAAAAAATACACTATTATAAAAATAGTTTTGTGTGCTCACAAATGGACTTCCAATGGACACCACTTCCAATGGACACATTTTGACATAACATCTGTATAATGTTTTAATGCTAAGTCTGTTATTTTGAAGTGTCCAGGGTGCATATATACCTAAAACTGATGTCCTAGATATCTAGATGATGTCATAGATATCTAGATACCTAAAAATGTTTACATCGAATATCGCATTTTATACAATAATTATTATTACGTTACAATTATGCCGACATTTGATAGAGTGCTTTATGGATTCATAACGTTGCTCTTTTGTTTTACATTACTAAAGTGACATTGCCAGTGCATTATTTTGTATCGGTTATGTGTTTTTTGTTTGTAATGGCATATCTAAATGAATTAGCTGTTGTTAAAAACATTGCACAAATGCTCGGAATACATCAATCGAGGGTCTCTAGTGCAGTAAAACGATACAGAAGATACAAACGATGAGAGAGAGGAGTACAGACGGCGACCTGGACAAGGACGTAAATGGTGCCCGACGCAAAGGGATGATCGCTATTTACAACTTTAGTAATTACGAAATCGCACATTTACAGCTCTTAATCTAAAAAATGAACTGCTGAACGCAAGGAATGCGTTAGTGCAAAAACAGCAAGAAGAAGGCTAAAGGAAGTAGATGTAAATCCAAAATGTCACACCAAAGTCCCTCGGCACTTTTACTATTCATATCTTTATATATATATAGGCACATAGTTTTTTTCACCCTTTCTAAATATCCCAACCAACGCCTTGTACTGGACTTGGGAATCATTGACAATTTAATGGTTATAGAGTACGTACAATTCCTGCTATATCTTTTTTTCTGACAACGAAATATATAATACAGGACAAGGATAAATTATTTAAGTTCTAATACTATTTGATATGGTACATTTCGTAGAAATATATCCCCTTAATTAGGATGGCTTTTATTATCTCGTCAATACTGTAGGGAACTTT
The DNA here is from genome assembly GCA_031761425.1 of Cosmopolites sordidus. Taxonomy (NCBI): domain Eukaryota; kingdom Metazoa; phylum Arthropoda; class Insecta; order Coleoptera; family Curculionidae; genus Cosmopolites; species Cosmopolites sordidus. The sequence continues at coordinate 132,814 of JARFXV010001767.1, read as the reverse complement.
CTACCTTTAACTCATCCTTTCTACCTTCAGCCATTGTTCTATTTTTTTTAATAAATTGTACTATGCACCCAATTAATTTTATTTGAACCATTCATTGCAAAACACTTTTGTATTGCCGAATCATACGTTATATTTATATATATGTTCTTACAATGAAACAATAAAAAAAAAAGGTTCGAATATGTTTTTTTAATACTCCGCAAACAACAGTCGTAAAACAGTAGAGGAAAACGTTTGCTCTACATCTGTATGCAAAATAATGTATTTACTGGAAATATATATGTCTCTTTTTCTATTGTACGCCGATATAATTAAATTTTATACTCAGTAATAACTGTTAATCTTTTGAGGCTTTTTTTATCCAGAAACCTCATTTAACTTAATTAATTTTCAACAGTGCATCACTGATATGCATTTTCTCGACAAGAGTTTCGACCAACAGGTTAGCATCATCAGGAGATCAAATTTATTTATTATGCTAAATTTTATCTGTATACATTTTTCGTATGTTATCATTTACATCTAGGTACTAAACTCAAAGAGATTAACCACGAAACAACAAATCTCTTGCTTTCAGTTTCTCTTTGAGTTGAGTGTATATTGAGCACTACAATATAATGTTCGTTATATCTAGTTAATATGGATCTTTTAGTTTACCCAACATACCTTCGATCATAATCTTGAATAATTTCTTTTAATCTTAAAGTAATTTTATTAATCCCCAATTTTTTATGCTGGTCTATTTTATCCATAAGATACGGTTGTAAAACAAATAAAACAAAGTTTACCTTTTAGAATTAGATTGAATTGAATTAAATTGAATTCCTGATGATACAAACATGGTTAGCGAAACGCGCATCGCGTAATTGATAATGAGTGATTTGATATTTAATGTTAAATCTCTTTGGGTTTAGTGTTTCACAATAAACATTCTGGTAGAATAATTCTAGATTTAGATACTACTTTTGTTAATAAATTTAGTAATTTTAAAGTTACTAACGAAACGTTCACAAAACGTATATTGATAGACTGTAATTGTTGGAATTTTGATTGTGGAATTTCAGATAAGTTCTCAAATCAAAGATCTTCCAGATCAAGGAACAAATAAGTAAATTTCATCATTGCTCTAAGTTTAAAAATGTGGTTTCTCCATAAAAAAAGTTAAAAGAAGTATTGTTAGGAATAAGGTACTACTAGTATGTTGTTTGTTAACAGGGTGAACAAATTTTTTTGTTCTTTTTCATTGTTCTTTTTGACTGATTTTCTATGTGATATATTTGTTGATTGCTTAAAATTAACTCATATGAATTAACTAGATTAGCACCAAATACAAAATGATGCAAGACTAGTTATTTATATTGAGTTGATTCGCAGTAAATGTTTTAGTTTATGTATAAATATATGTCCTGGATCATTATGAAGCATGGGAAACTGAAGGTGTTTGTTACAAGTCGACGAAAGCCGTTAGATTTTAGTTTTTACATTCAGGTCATTTATATATCAAAAAAAAAAAATAACCGTTAAAATGTTGAATGTAACTGACGTAGTTGTAGATGAAATGTATGTGAAACAGTTTTTAATAAAACAAAAAAACAGATTTTTTTTTTGTTTGAAATGAAGAAGGGTATCTTCAAGCTGTCATGCGACAAGTCGAAGTAGCTGAACGAATAGATGTTTCACAAGTGTCATCAGTCGGCAATGGAGGCGTTTTAGGGAAACAGAAATTCCGGATGAACAACATCCAGGACGAGAACGCTGCACAACTGCAGCTCAAGACAGAATTTTAGTTTTAAGTGCAAGAAGACAACCTACAATAACATTAACCGAGTTAGTTACAGAGCTAAATCGGATGCATAACTTAATTGTTAGCCGAGATACTAAATCGCCGATAACTATCAAATTTTTCAAAAATAAAATTTTATTTCAAAAATCAACATTTATCTAGTAACTATAGTTATTACACTCATGCTTTTTTAATATAAATAAAGACCTTACCGCTATACATGTAAATTTGAATTTGTAAAGTTGTACTAAATTTGTAAAGTTTGCTTTTCTTCCTTTCGCACTGGCAAATTTCGCAATTAAATTATCTTTAGGTATGGCTTGAGGAATATTATTTTTAATTGATAAAATTGCTATGGTTGACATTTTTTCCTGAGCTGTAGTCGATCTTAGGTATCTTTTTATTAGTTTTATTTTACTAAAACTATGCTCACCTTTGGTGACATTTACTGGAATAGTTTGTATTATTCGAAGAGCAGTCCAAGTGTTTGGAAGCAAAGTAATGTCTGAATGATTGTGGCGTGTTCATATATTTTTTTCTTTATTTGGGTTTTTCGTCACGATCTAAAACTCAAAAAAAAAAACAAAAACATCTGTTCTTATATAAATAAAGAATTACTAAACAGATTGAAGTCCTCAAGGAATGTGCAGAGAAAGTTGGCCTACAAATATCCTTTCAAAAAACCGAATTCTTCTGCTCAAAATTAAATGTCCAAAATTTGAACACCAAATACGGCCAAATAAATAGGGTCATTCACTTCAAATACCTGGGCGAGATCCTCGAACCCACACGAGGAGAGAAGATAGGACAGAAGACTTGATTACAGAAGATGAAGAGGGTATACGGCAAGACACACATTATCTACAATAAGAAATGCCTAGCCACACTCGCAAAAATAAGACACTACAACACAGTAATCAAACCAGAGGTACTATACGCAAGCGAGACACTTACACTCCATACAAAAAGTGGCACAAAAAACATACTAAAAGAAGTACATACAAGGAGTCAAGTCAACAGTACCATGGATCGCACAAGTCAGAGCTGATCTGGGAAAGGCACAAATAGGTCCGACAGAGATAGAGGATAGAAGAACGTACAAACACAAAATACATATGTGGAACGTTGCATCAGAGAGCGAAGTTTCGAGGAGATCAGGAACAAAGTGGACGGAGGAGAGAAAGAGAATCCACGGAGAAAGAATGAGAGAGGTGTGGAGGATTAGAAAAAACACTCGAAAATGAGTCGGGATGCTTTGCGTGATCCAACCGGATCTTTACGCACCTAATTATAATAAAGAATTACTGGGTAAAAACAAAAAACCAAACGGAGACAAATTTCTCAGTGAAAAGTTTCTCAGTTTCTCTTCTTTTTTGTAATAAATTTACCTAACGAATAAAATTTAAAAAATATAAAAATGTTCTAAAAAAATATACAAACTTTTAACGTTAACCTTTCGGGAAGTATTCTCCTCCCGTTTTCAAAACGAATCTAAAAATAAATTATGAAAAAATAGGAAGTAAATATATTTTTTGTGTAGGTCAATTATACTTACATTGATAATTAATTATTAATGACATTGACATACTACCAAAAAAATATATATAGGTGAGGTTTACTGTGCGATTGTGATTGTGTATTCAAATATTTAAATGTGTTTAATTGTATTCTTTAGAATCGGGAACCATATTGAATTTAAATCTACCGAAGGCATAGCAATACAGTTGTTTTTATTTAAATTAATTATAGCGGTTTATTTTAATTTTCTGTATTTCGTTACCGATTCTTTTAATACGGTTTTGGAATTATTTCAATTGATTTTATGACCGGTTTGAGTTTTAGATCGTGGCGAAAAACCCAAATAAAGAAAAAAATGTTTGGAAACATATCGCTCCAATCAATTTTATTCAAAACATTGAAAACATCTTTCGGTTGGCCTTGATATGCATTTAAAAATGCTTCAGGGTTAGTATTTCTTCAGTCAGGTCTGTTCCAGTAAGATTACTGTGTAAATCATGTGACAAAATATTTTGCAAATTTAAACTCGATTGCTTCAATTCAAACTTATCAACCGGTCGCTTTAAATCATACAAGAAACACCAACTTGCATTCAAATTAGACATCTGTTTTTATCATTTTTATTCGGACCAGCCCGGGCCTTTCAAAAGGCGCCATCAAAATTTTATTTTTCGCTTGAAATTATTTTTTTTGCATTTCGTATTTTGGCACCCGTTGCTACCTGGCGCCTAGAGCGACCGCATCTCTCGATCTACCCCAGTGCCACCGCTGTATAAAAAAACCTTAAACTTTTCTTGTGTGTTTATCTCTTACTTTATCGAATGCCTGGTTGAGATCACTATTTTTTTTTCTTATACTGTTTCAATTACAGAATTTGATATAAAATATTATTCATAATAATGGCTGTCGATTCAATACGAGTTTGACCGCTGCTATAGTTATTAATCATCTGAGCCATTGTTGAAGAATTGTAGGGTTTATGGTGACTCATATAACCCAACTTAGAACTACATACTCTTCTGCGTGCTGGCCATTTATGCTTAGGAGGATACATGATTGGTTGGTCAGTTGGTCAGTTTTAGTCGGTCTGTCTTTCAGTGGCGGTTCGTGGGTTTTTAAAATGGGAGAGCGTAGAAGAAAATAGTACTGCTGAAGATTTTTTTTTGCGTTCCACTTCCTCCTCTTTACTTTTCGTGCTATTGAAACCCTATTCAGAAGGTGAAGGTGGACCAGAGAAGGTGGTTGTTGCTATTTACAAGGATATTGGAGGATGGGTTGTTGCTTGTTGCGCAGATAAATGAATGAATAAGTAGGTATTTACCGTTTTTTGAAGAGTAAATCATTCAAACATTTTATTATAACTTGTCCTATTTTTACATACTTTTTGAACTTGACTCACATTCAAAACGAGCGTGTTCTTTCACTTTTCTCCTCCAAACTTAAATTAGTCATTATTAAGTGTTTTAAATCAAATACCTTCATGTTTGCAATTAAAAGTTGATTATTTTTATTTAAAAAGTACCACTCAGTGTTGTGTACACACGTAGCAAATCCCAAATCAAAACAAGTATTTGCGAGGCGAACGAAATACGCGACGCGAGACATAGCAAACGCTCCGTACCCGTCAAATCAGCATTTAAAACTAATTACCAATACGGTCGGTCGCAGGGAATCTACGTTCAAATCGTATGTTTTAGAAAGCAGTTCAACCCCCGAATTCTGGCAACCAACAAAACATGTAACGCCAACGACGAGATAAGTGACGTGGCATACGGTCGCTGGAGGTAAACCTCCGACTAAAGATGTAAAAATTGTGGCAAAAGGATGGAATTTTTATCCGCATTCTTTGGTGTGATGGGTCGATAGACGTTCTTCTACATTTGGAGATTTTAATTTTGAAATATATATCTTAAAATGGTTTAAAGGATAGAAACTGAACGGAATTAAAATATGGTGTTTTGTTCTGAAAAATTGTTTACTGTGATAAATGCTACAGGGGCGGCGCTCCAACGCCCTCCCTGACGAGCCGCCACTGCTGTCTTGCTTGCCTTGATGTAATGACGTGTTTTGTCTTATTTTTGGACCTTCCAGATTTCATTCATTGCTCTTTAATTCGCCATAAAGGATCTGCTTCGGCATCCTAGTGTCCTCTATTATATTCTCAGATTTTTCGAAAGCTGTCTTGATGAAATCGCTCCAATTGTTTCAACTCTATACAGAAGAGTGGGATAGTAACAATACAGAAGAGTTTTCCCTCTGGAGCCACATTAGCTGTGGTATCTAAGGCAGTTAATGTGGAGCGGGTTCGATTTCCGTACTAGGCAAAAAAGTTTTTCTAAAATTCTTGTGAATGTTTCTAGGTAAGAGTGTAAAATCTGACAAAGAATCACCCCTCAGTCACTCCAGTTTGAGGCTGGGTAAGACTGGATGCCTTCTAAGAGGCTTTCTTCGTTGGTCACTCGCCAGTCGGTAGGCTTCTCGAGATACTTTCGGTTAAGCACAAAACCAAGGGTTGATAGCCCGACGGGGGTGCTAACCGGGGTTTTCGGTAGCTGGTGACCGTGGTTCGGAACCCACGTTGAGCTGTAGGTCCAGTCGCTAAATAGCCTTCTCAGTTGCTGATGCGCCTCTAATCCCAAAACTTTATTTTATTTTCCCCTCTTCTGTTTTGTTTTTAATAAAACTACAGTTGAAATAGTTTTAGATTTTTTATTGTTATTTTTTTTAATGGTAAGCTCTCTTGTGTTCAGATCGTTTCCTTTATCTAAAAATATACTCTGCCCAATCGAAATAGTTAACATCGAAGGCATTTCTGTTAAATATTTCGACGAATATATTTGTTATATTTACATTTTTAATTTTGATTTTGAAAAATTATACGATATTGGATGGGAGTGCCCATTATAAAAGTTTATTACAACAATTTCGTACATGAGGGCTATATCCTACGTCTTAAGGCTGAGCAATTTCTATTACTAAGTTTACGGACGATACATGTTTGGATTCTTGTTTTGTACAATTAGATCTAGAAGCATACATGAAAAGACGTACAGTTCAGCTTAAATCGTACGTTCGTAAAATAAAAAGTTTTCCAACAAATAATGACAATTTTCTTACGACCAGCGTAAATTTGTTTAAACAAAAACAATTTCCTATAAGTAGTTGTTCTTCATTTATACGTACAACCAATGTTTGGCTTTAAATCTTCTGATTAGTTTGCTGCGTCTGATATCGTCGTGTTCTTCTTCTGGAGAAATTGATAATGCCACTCTCTAAATGGAAAAAATTAATTAATCTTTCTTTTTAGTAATGTAGAAGTGTAATTAAAAAAAAAACTTGGTCTCATAGTATAATCCTAATCATACTGTATTGGATATCCGTAGTAGTTCTTTGAGAATTTTGTGTTAATGTCGTGTGTAGTCTAATGTAGTGCGTATAATGTCAGCTATCTCACTTCGTGATGATGAATTTCTGCTACAGTTAACTATTTTAATCTTCCATGGCGTTCATCATGAAAAATACTTACCGAATCAGATTCACTAATTCACTAATTAAAAAAAAATGTATAACTATAAAAATGTGCTAAACTAACAATGAGAAAAGTAATTGCAACCTAAAGTGTCCATCGGCCTAATAATACCATAAAACATATTGGGGAAATCCATTTTTCATCATCTAGGAGGGCAATATAAATTTAATAACGGTGAACCATTCAAGTCTAGCTGGTCATTTAGTAATATATCCAAATAGTTTCTGAAAGATTTAATTCTATGGATTTATTCTCATTATGTAACATTTTAAAATTATCATAAACTATGCTTTTCTAACATTAAGTGGTTAGCATGAGAATTATTTTGTTGTTTTAAACGCTGCATTTTTGATATTATTGATCGTATATATTAAATTAATGGTTTCATTATAATTTTTTTTAATAATTATCCTATTTATAATGTTTGGGTCGTATCCGTTATTTACTGCGATCTGTTTGATGAGATTCAATTCTTTGTTATAATTATCTATTGACATGGGGATATTTAATAATCCATGCATAAAAGAGTTAAATACTGCTATTTTTTTTGTGAATAAGGAATAAAATTTTTTGTGTATAACTAAATGTGTATGTAATGGTTTATGAAAAATTGCAAAATCATTTTTATTATCTTTTCTAGTAATAGTTAAGTTGCTCTTCTTCATCTGTAAATTTAATGTTCTTATGTAAAGAATTTATGTGAGTTAAGAATTGATTTAATTGTCTATCTAACCTGTAAAACAAATTAGAAAGTCATCAACGTATCGGTATCAGTAAATTGATGAATTAAACTGCTAACTAAACTTGAAGAGATTTACCACTAAACACCAAATCCACCATGTTAGCATCATCAGGAAATGATTTAATCTAATTCTAAAACTAAACTATGTTCTATTTATATGAATACCCTACCTAATGAAGCGTGTAAAAATCATGAACCGTAAAGTTTACTAAGTCTTACATTAATAATTGAAAAAGTTGACTGAACGGAATAGGTTCTTTATCTCGGTTCATGATTTTCTTACATTTTTCTATTTAAATGCTTTCATATGCATCCAAAGCCCTATTATTATTAACATTTTTAATTAGTCTTAAATTACTAATATCTATATTGTGGTCATGTTCGATTGCATGTTGGGCAACACAAGATTTTTTATTTCTCCCATATTTTATGTGGGCAATATGTTCTTTATATCTTGTCAATATGAAATGCAATATTGTTTGCCCAATATACCTTCGATCACAATCTTGACAACTAATTTCGTAATCCCCCTCTCCGAATCTTGTGTTGCCCAACATGCAATCTAACATGACCACAGTCATGTAGTAATTGTCTTATTATTAATTTAAGACTAATTAAAAGTGTTAATAATAATAAGGCTTAATAGTTTAGGGTGTTATTAATAATAATTTTGGTTTCGTATGTTTTAAAATGATTTTAATGAGCTGATATGTTAATTTGATTGAAGGACAACTGTACAAATGAAAGTACTGGTCTATTTGGGTAATTATCGTTGTGTAATTTTATAAGCGTGTATAATTTTTTATTTTTACAATTATTTTTACATTATATTTTTACAATTATAATGATCCGGTCAATAATATCAAAAATGCAGCGTTCAAAATAATTACAGAAACGGGAAAAGTTATCAAATTAGTGTCGAGACATTTATCTAAAGTAAACAATATAAATATTGTTTTTAAAACAAGCAATACTCTAGGACGCCTCATTAAAAATAGTAAAAGTCAAACAAATAAACTGTATAAATCAAGAGTTTATATAATTGAGTGCGGGCGTGTAGTCCCAAAGTAGGACAAACAGGAAGATCTTTTTCTACTAGGCTCAATGAACATACAAGAAGTTACACTAAACAACAAAATAATTCTCATTATGGTACCCACTTAATGTTAGAAAAGCATACTTTCAATAATAATTTTATAAATGTTACATTATGACAATAAATCCAAAAAATTAAATGTGTCAGAGAGCCTAGACATTAATAAAAGGCAAATATTTGTATATTTTGCTAAATGTCCAGGAGAATGGAATCGTGGATTGGATTTCTCCACTATCAGGTTTCATAGTATTATTAGATCTATGGACACTTTAGGTGGTAATTACTTTTCTCATTGTTAGATTAGTATAGCTTGTATTTGAAAAATACACTGTGTGTCGAAACAATTGTTATACATACAATTTTAATTATAGTGGAAATTTTTAGATATTAATCTTTGGTTATTTATTTAAAATTAATTTCTATCAAGTATCGGCTACCTCAGTTAAAAGACTCACCTACAGTTTGATTTACGATTTTTTTGATATGGGTAGCTAATAAACCTTTCAAATATAGGCAATAAGTCACACTACTATTTAAAAAATATTTTTCTTTAAAAAATACAGATCACGTCAATTTTAATTTCCTGAGGATGAGTTCATGAAAAACTTTTCAGCCTGCATCAACTACTTGTAGTATTTAACTATATTTTAAATTAAAACTTTATAAGAAATCAAATAAGGTGAAGTTGCATTCGTCAGCTGGTTTAAAGACAAAACAAACTAGTATACAATTGAAAAACAATTAGCAATATTATTATCTGTATAACATGGACCAAGAATTTTCAACATTCTTCTTAGGCTAGTACCTCTTTGAAGGTTCCAGGAGTTTTACATAATTTGATGATGGCACCAAGCGGAATCATCATTATCGATGAGAGAGCCAGCGTCCATCCCACCCATTCTGCCCATGTTGGATAGAAATAATCATTGTAGACCAAAGGTTGATGATAAAGCAGTCCAAACATTACCACACACTGTTCAAATTTTGTTAAATTATAAAACCAGTCATATATTAGAGGGTTATCTAGCATACCACTATGAATGAAGGACTAATAAATTTCCAACACACTCTCCAATAAATTCCTGGCTTCATTCCAAGCATTGCTTCAACATCTTGCGTCAGTCTATCCAACCCTGAAAATAATAAAGAAATATATCCGTTTTATTAAAGTTTAAAACAAAATTTCACCATAAAACCACGATACAGCAATTGCTTCAAATAATGCTGAACATAGCAAAGATATACCAGCAGAATAAGTATCAAATAAATGAAACATGTAAATGCCACCCTGAAATAAAATATTTTAGATTTTTTATACTAATAAGTATATTTTCACTCTTCTAAAATCTTACTGGAGTGACGTTGATTAAGGCTACAGAAAATGATGTGATTATCACAAACAGGGTGAAAATTTCTCTGGCATATTTTCGGTCTCTGAAGAAAACAGTGAATTCATCCATTAATCCTGTAATTACACATTCTAATCCACCCATCTGAAATCAATTTGTTTTTTAACTAATCTTGCTGGGTTCTTGGGTGAGGGTCATTCCAAAACTTTTAAGATACAATAAGTTTGAAATATGATACATTAGACTGAGCCAAAAAATCGACTTTTTTTTTAAAGGGATACCAAAAGTATTATTTGTGATGACAAAAAAATATTGTGAGAGCCTTTAATACTTATATTAAGGAGTGTATTATCGCGACTTTCGGTTTTTTGATAGCAAACGCATCTTTTATCCAAAACTCTTAAATCATCAATTTGAAAAATTGAAAGCAATACATGTTCTTGAAGGGAATTGAATTCTCCACAAAAAAGGTTTCATCATAAATTTACGTCAAACAAGCCGTTTTCGTGTAATCGTGCCTTGAACATTGATCTGTTTTTACAATTTTACTTTTCAAATTTGAGATTTTGTAACTAATGAACGAATTAATATTTGAAAAAATACAATACATATTCTTAAAGGCAATTGAATGTGCTACAAAAAAAGGTATCTTAACATTTTTCGTTAAATTCACTTCTCTCAAAGTTATTCAAGGTTAAAGTTGAATTTAAAAGTAATTTATCGTTTTTTTTTGTGTTAGACCACATTTTTTTTGCTTGATTAAAAAATTTAAGGTTTAATATCGAAAATACTTTCTTTTTAAGTACAATCACTAAGATGTTTTAAAATTTACTTAAATTTGATTTTGCTTAAAGGATTGTTTATCTAGAAAAAATAATTTTACTGTATTTGACTAACTCTAAGAGTAAAAAATATGCGGTTTTTTATTTATGAAGCATTTCTTTTTGATATTGATAAAAAGCGATAAATTACTTTTAAATTCAACTTTGGGAGGGGTCAATTTAACGAAAAATGTTAAGATACCAGTTTTATAGCGCATTCAATCTTATTTAAAAATTTGTATTGTATTTTTTACAAATCTTGATTCGTTCATTAGTTACAAAATTTCAAATTTGAAAAGTAAAATTGTAAAAACAGATCAATGTTCAAGGCACGATTATTTGACGTAAATTTATAATGAAACCTTTTTTGTCGAGAATTCAATTCCCGTTAAGAATATGTATTGCCTAAATTTGTCAATTTGATGGTTTATGAGTTTTGGATGAAAGATGCGATTGCTGTTAAAAAACCGAAAGTCGCGATTATACACTTCTTAATTAAGGGCTCTTATTTTCCCAATAATTTTTTTAATCATCACAAATAATATTTTCGGTATCCTTTTCAAAAAAAAATAGTCGATTTGTTTGGTCCAATTTAATGATACTTAGTCTGTTAAATAGAAAAGAAGACGTGCTAAAACACATACGTTTTCTGGATGTAGCTTATAAAATATTTACGTTTCTCCAAGATTTTAGAATGACCCTTATGAAAGTTATATTACCGCTGAATCTACTCCAAGCATTATCAGCATAAAGAAAAATAACACAGACCAGATATGAGATCCTGGTAATGTGGCTACTGCTTCTGGATAGACTTGGAATACTAATCCTGGACCTGAAAGGAGTTTAATTTGTGAATTTATTGATATGCGAGTTCTTCTTGGATATATCGATTTACCTTCAGTGGCTACATATTTAATATCAACTCCTTGTTTATGAGACATGTATCCTAAATATGTGAATATGACAAATCCAGAGAAAAAGCTGGTGAGGCAATTCACAATTGTGGTTATAATACAATCCCTAGATAAAAAAAAGTATAAGTATCAAAACAAAACATTTTTATTAAGACTATTGCTTTTAAATAAGTGCTACCAAAATATAATCTAGCCAAAAGCAATAAATGTATATAAATAATACCTTTCAGAAATAATTTTAAAAATATGTGAAAATTATATTAGGTCCTGAACTTAATATTCAGCTCCTAAATCGTTGGATAATCCTGCAGAGCCATCAATCATTGGCACAAGACCAAATATTCATGCAGGGTTGCTGTGTACGAAGGTTGGTAATAATACGAATAAGGTGAATAATAAATAAAAAGAAATATTTATCATTGAAAATGATTTTATTGTTTTTCAAAATATTCTCCGCGATGATCCATATGTTTTTGCAAACATGTGAACCAATTTTCATAGCACTTTTTCCATTGCGATTGAAGTATCGCGTTTTGCGCATCAACCGCTTCTTCAAGCGTCGAAAATCGTTAACCACATAGTTATTCTTCATGGATGAGAACAAAAAAAGTCATTGGGTACCAAATCAGGACTGTACGATGGATGACCTATTAATTCGATGTTTTGACCGGTCATATATTGAGTTGTTCGGTTCGATGTGCGAGAGCTCGCGTTGTTATGGTGAATAATGATTCTGCATCGCTGGTTGCCTTCTCTTATTTCTTTAAATACTTCTGGCAAACAAACAGTTGTGTACTATTCAAAATTGATCGTTCTACGTTTATCTAGTGGCATTGCATATCCCAAAAAAACAGGCGACCATTTGGTTCGAAGTATTTCTTGTGAGAACAATTTTTGTTGGATTTGGATTATTTTGAACCCATACAGTGAACTGCTGTTTACTTTTGGGTTGATACGCGTAGATACAAGATTCGTTACCTGTGTAGATTTTTTGAGCATTTCTTTACACCAATCGAAACGAACCTTTTTTTGAGCGATTGTTAAATTATGCAGAATCAAACATTCACAAATTTTTTTTCACGGCTAAATGTTCATGTACAATTTTGTGTATGCTTGAAAAACTAATGTCCAGGGATGCTTCAATCTCACAGTATGTCACATGACGATCTTGCTTTATCACTTCGCGCACAGTATCGATGTTTTCTGGCACAACAACCGATTTTGGTCGACCTTCTTTAAACACGTCCGTGAGCAAACGACCGTCACGTTTGAATTCACTAAAACAGTAATATACAGTAGTTTTAGATGGTGTTTCATAGCCAAAAGTTGAAGTAAGTTGATTGATGCACTGTCGCTGAGATAATCCAAGTTGAAAGTCATAGCAAATCATCGCACAAAAATTCTCAAGAGTTAATTCTATTTTTTGATTGAGATGGAGTACACAAATACCGCCCGTATGACAAAATTTTCTGACTACGTATACAGTCAACATTGTCAACAATGTCAGATGGTGCCTAGCAACAACATTGTTGGCAATTCCGGAAATATAAATAACAACCTAATCTGGTGAAACGGTCATTGCTGACTGTTATCACCAGCAATTGATTCGTATTGGTGCAACTTTGGAGGAAAAGAGCCTTACACTGTCAAGGGAAAAAGGGAAGTAATTTTGCTTTTAGACAACGCACAGTCACATACACCAAGAGGAACTTAAGAAATGATCACCACATTCGGTTGGGAGATTTTAGTACATCCGGCATATTTTCCAGACTTGGTTTCCTTGAATTTTCATTTATTTCGATCTCTACAACATCACCTCGGTAATATCTGCCTCACATTTCTGGAGGGACCACCAGTTTTTTCGTTCTGGTATTAGACATTTTCAGTTGCCTGAAAAGTGGTGAGAGTGTATAGAAAATGATGAAGATTACTCCAAAAATTAAGTTTGTATTCCTTTTTTCATATATAAATTTGGAGGATAGTCAAAAAAACCGAAAGTGATCGAAAAAGACCGAAACTTCTTTGTGTTCTTCTTCTACCAGCAACATGACTTAGAAAATCCATAACTTTTTGGACGGACTGTGACTTAAGATAACCCTATACAGAAATACGTAGATAATACATCAAATAGGAATATCGAGATTTATAAAGGGTGATTTTTTAGTGTGTTTACTTCCGCTAACAGTCGCTGTCATATCATCGTGACAAATGTTTGCACATTATATGTTTGCTAAATCATCATGCGATTGTCACGACGATTCTTACTTTGTATACAGCTGCTCAAAATAAGTGGTTCAATGTTCACTTGAACCATACTCTCAAATTTCGCAGCCATGACGTTCTTCTCCCCATTCCCTTGATTCTTCTCCAGGCTATCTTTCCTTGCACAATCACTTTCAATAGTTGTGCTAACGTTGTCCTCACACTTTGTGCCAGTAGTACTCCTATTCGCGTGTCTTCATCTTTCTTCATCTTTTTTCATCTTCATCTTTGGTTTTCTCTACCCCAAATATTCGTAGTATTCTTTTGAATAGCCAAATTTCAAAATCTTAAAAGTTTTTTGATTATGTATTTATTCAAAGTAGAAGCTTCTAGACCGTAAAGGAGAATCGAGTATATGTAACAGCGAATTATTCGGATCTTCAACTCATTTTCTATTTTTCTACAGCAGAAGAAAGATGTCGTCTTGTTCGTCTTGTTTTTATTTCTTCGGTGTTTTCATTCTTTGAATTATCCCTAGTTCCTAAATAATTGTATCTATCCACTGGGTTAATATTACTGTTATATTTTAATCCTTTATTTGGGTTTTTCGCCACTATCTAAAACTAAAAAAAAAAAATATCAAAAATACCTGTTCATATGTAAAGAAAGAATCACTGGGTAAAAACAAAAAACCAAACGGAGACAAATTTCTCAATGATTCTTTTTCGTAATAAATTTGAATAACGAACAAAATTTTAAAGACATAAAAATGTTATAAAAAACTTTACAAATTTTAACGTTAACGTTTCGGAGGGTACTCTCCTCCCCCCTTTTTAAAAACTAATTTTGTAATATATAAAGTAACGAGTGAAAGTAAATATATTTTTTTTGTGTATGTCAACGATGCTTACATTGACAACAATAGATTTTCATGACAGTGACATACTACCAAAATATATATATATATATATATATATATATATATATATATATATATATATATATATATATATATATATATATATATATATATATATATATATATATATAAGGCATAGCAATACAGTTATTTTTATTTAAATTAATTATAGCGGTTTCTTTTAATCTTCTGTATTTTGTTACCGATTCTTTTAATACCGTTTTGGAATTATTCCAATTGATTTTTTGACCCGATTCCCATGCGTGTTGACAAATTCTAGATTTATTAAAATCGCCATTTCTAAGAAGGTTTTTATACTCTTTTACTCTAACATCTAAGGTTCTAGATATATAGAATTTTCCTATATCTATTTGAATCTATAAGAATCTGCCACATTCGCAGGGAATTTTATAAACCACATTTTTGGTATTTTGTTGTATATTGTTTGGTTTAGTCTTTGTTCATAGAGATCTAAGAGTATTTTTTATTTTAAATGTTGTTCTTATGTTTTATTTATTTCCTACTCTTTTAATTGTGTCAGAAACACCGCGGATATAAGGAATTGTGAAGTTAGTTGTTTGAGAGTTATTATTATTGTTATTAATAACTTGTCTGTTTTGTCTAGGAATGGCGATTTTAATAAATCTAGAATTTGTCAACACGCATGGGAATCAGGTCATAAAATCAATTGGAATAATTCCAAAACGATATTAAAAGAATCGGTAAAAAAATACAGAAGATTAAAAGAAACCGCTATAATTAATTTAAATAAAAATAAATATATTGTTATGCCTTCGGTAGATTTAAATTCAATATGGTTCCCGATTCTTAAAAATAGAGTTAAACACATTTAAATATTTGAATACACAATCAGTACAATAAACAATCACACAGTCAACATTACCTATATATATATATTTTGGTAATATGTCACTGTCATGAAAATCTATTGTTGTCAATGTAAGTATCGTTGACATACACAAAAAAAATATATTTACTTCCACTCGTTACTTTATATATTACAAATTAATATAATTTATTTTTTAGTTTAGTTTTTAAAACGGGGGGAGAGTACCCTCCGAAACGTTAACGTTAAAAGTTTGTAAACATTTTTATATCTTTAAAATTTTGTGAGAAATTCACTGAGAAATTTGTCTCCGTTTGGTTTTTTGTTTTTACACAGTGATTCTTAACATAAGAACAGGTATTTTTGATATTTTTTGAGTTTTAGATAGTGGCGAAAAACCGAAATAAAGGAAAAAAATATATGAACACGCCACAATCATTCAGACATTACTTAATATTACTGTTGTTTATTTTTAACTGTGTTATTTTTAATTGTGTGATTTTATGAAACGCGTATAAGTGCAATCGGAAAGAATTGAGATCACCAAGGAAATACGATATGTAAATTAAATATAATCCGAAATTTTACAATTATTTTCCTCAGCCAATCACGAGCAGGCTGTCAGTGTAGATTGTTACAGTGCAATGTATTATGAGTGAGGGGAACGCCCAGTAAGCTGTTTCACTCAATTATTTTGTCAGTGGAACCATGAGTGAGTCACAGGTTTCACCGTCCGTTGCACAACATGTTATAATAATGTTTTTAACTAAGGAAGGCGTTAAACTATCCGAAATATTAACTCGGTTGGAGGTTCAGTATTGGGACGATACCTTGTCTAGGACTCAAGTGTTTGGTTGGGCCAAGAGGTTTAAAAGTGGACGAGAACATGTGGTAAATGTAAGTTATAATCGACGTCCCAGGTCAAGTATCACTGCTGATAGCATTGGTGCAATTCGCGACCTTATCGAACGTGACCGGCGGCTACTCGCTATTCATGAAATCGCTTTAAACGTGGGGATTAGCTTTGGAAATGCTCAAACAATCATCATAAATCATCTATCTTGGCTTCAATATAAGCTGTACCTGATGGATTCCGAATTTGTAAACCGAAGATCAAAAAAACATCCGATTGCAAATCAGTAATATACTTCTAAATCGAGTTCGGAGGGGAGGAGAGACATTTTTGAAGCGTATCGTTATATATGATGAAACGTGGGTGCATTATTATACTACAAAATCAAAAACAGCGAGTAAGAAATGGTGAAAGGAAGACAAAACCTGCTCTGCAAAAACAAAACCCGTCTTTCGGCCGGTATGATTCTCGCGACCGTTTCTTTGAACGGGAAGAGAGTTTTGCTAATTAACTTTCTACATAATCGACGTACGGTTAATTTTTTTTTAATTTAAGTCACGTCCACCTTCTAGGCGTTACTTAGTGACTTACCAACACCGACAGATACATACAAATACGGACACAAACATCCATGCCCGCACAAGGATTCGAACCCGGGACCATTGGAATGCCAGGCGAGCGACTAACCTACCAGACCACCGCGATCGGCCGTACGGTTAATGCTGCCTACTACTGTCAGCTGTTGGAGGCAACAAAATCCGCTTACAAGAGCAAAAGTCATGGAGTCCCCATCAGAGACGTCCTTCTCCATGACAACGCGAGGCCACATACAACGGTTTTGACGAAGGTACGATTAGACAACAATCAAGATGTTGAGGATTTCGTGCGCTATTGGCTGATGACCCAAACTCAAAGTTTCTACGAGTAAGAATTTTACAAGCTTCCAAACCGCTGGGAAAAGTGTATAGATCATAGAGGAGACTATGTCGAAAAATGATTAATAGTTTTTTTTGTATTATTTGACAAATAATAAATATGTATAAAACAAGGAAGCAGATTTTTGGAAGGCATACAAAATTTCGAAAATCATGGATCAATCATTGATAAAAAGATTATCTGACTTTCGTAGCCTACCATGTCTATCATTAGAGCAACGCTTGCAAATTGTCGAAAAAGTTATAAATTGTCCGCTAAAGTTATAAAGTTCTTATGGGGCACGGGATGTATCCGCCAAATTATCGAGAAATTCCGAGCGCATTTTACGCCGCTCGATATCAAAACAAAAACAACACAAAAACTGTGCGTTTAGAAGAAAATATCGCCGTTAGTGCTGGCAGGTGTTGATGAAAACCCCGATTTATCAATTTGTTAATGGGAATCGGTACAGAGCGATGTTCAATGGTTAGTTAATTCCGAATAAGAATGATACTGATTTGGAGGAGATGTAGTTCTAGAAGGACGGCTCCACATGTCATACAGCCAACGTAACAATCGATTTATTGAGGGGATAATTGGTTTATGTTTAATTTCTTGGTCTATGTCGATAAACCAGCAACTATTGACGCCTTGGAGCCAACGTAACTCGGACAGTTGCGGATATAAGGCCACCATTGCTTAAAAAAGTGGTCAGAAATTGGATTAACAGAATGGGCTTTGAAAATTGTTTTCAAAAATTGATGCAATTATAACATAAAATAAATACTTTCAAGGCAGCTAATTTGGTTGTTGTTTTATTTGACGCACTTAAAATATCACCCTACATTTATTTAGTGTGCAGTTGGAAGTGTTTACGAGAAAACCGAGGTTACCTTCCAGGCCTTTCCTTAAAATATAACACACATTTATTATAGGGCAGTAGATTTCTATTTAAAAATTGTCTTTTTCAGAATGGTTACAATATCTTTATTATTAAACTATTATAAGTTAATAATAAATCTACAAAAAGACATTATCAAGCTAATTAATTTACTGATAAACACAGAGAAAGTTTCGTGCCAAGAGCAAGTGATAGTGCAAGTTTATTTGTATGTATAGTGCAAGTATAATTATTGGCACCTATGTCAAAATTTTCGCCGAAACTGTAACGAGACAACCGGAGGAGTCTTTCCGAGACAAAAGCAGTTCGTACATCCCGAAACCCACAGCAGGTTGAAAAAAACCAGCTTTTCGAAGAGGCGTACTGAAACTTTAAGTGATTTTAACTTTAAGATTTTATTTGTTCTTGAGTCTTTATATATGGGGTGGGATTGTGTCCTTTTTCATCCTTTTGTCCTATTTCATGTAATGTGAATGCCTGTACTGAATGTTGAGACGGTTTTTAATTTATTTATTTATTTTTCTCTAACATTTCTATTTTCGTTCTTGGGTTTGACTCACACACAAGCAGTACATTGTGGGTCGTAGGTTAGTATTTGTATTATATTAGCGTTATATTGTAGATTAAAAATAATAAAAACTTCTAAAAAATGACTCATTTTGAGGCGTCTAAAGGGATTTCCCCCATTAAACTGGTAGACATTTACGCGATAAACACCAAGTTATTTTTGATAATTTAATTTAATTGAAGATTGGATGATGATACTAACATAGTTAGCGAAACGCGCATCGAAAAGACAAAAAAATGATTTTGTGTTTAATGGTAAATATCGTCGAGGCAAGAGTTTTAATAGGAGAATTGTTCTATTATAAGTGAATTATTAATGCCACAATATTTAGTCACATTTATTTAATACTACGATCAGCATTACCTATAACAGTTATTGTGAAACGTGTTATAACTTGCATAAGACAGATGTACCCCAAAACCTGCTCCAACAGAATAAAATATCTGTACAGCTGCATCTACCCAAACCTGCAATAAAAAATACATTCTACAGCAGGAAAATCAATTTATCGAAAAAAGAAGGAAGATAAAAAATCAATTCGAAATGAAATTTTCTCGGACGAGTAGAAAAAAAACCTACAAAATTTCACTAAAAAATAAAGTTAACATACGAGACGCGACAATTTTTTAAAGTTCCTCGTGCCTTTCTCTTCGTTACTCGAGAAAAAAAATTCAAATTGCAAATCCGCAAACGAAAATTTAAAAGAAATAAGTGACTTGCAAATCAATAAATATATTTCCGTCTTTGATAAGGAAACGATTTGGAGATATCCAGGATAAGGAGAATTCTTTCGGGTCCTCCAAGCAAGGAGTATTTATTATGTATGGCGAAAATATTTTTAATTTTACGAAATTGCCTTTAAATGTGAATTTTGATGTATATAACATACTTGGGTTTTCTTCAGCTTTGAAAGTTCTGATTTTAAATAGTAAGAGATTCCCGACAGAGAACTCGGTAACATTAACCTCTCACTAGTAAAATGGTAAGAACTAGAGAGATATCCAGGATAAGGAGAATTCTTGTCGGGTCCTCCAAGCAAGGAGAATTTATTATTTATGCCGAAAATATTTTTAATTTTACGAAATTGCCTTTAAAGGTGAATTTTGATGTATATAACTTACTTGGGTTTCCTTCAGCTTTGAAAGTTCTGGTTTTAAATAGTAAGAGATTCCCGACAGAGAATTCGGTAACATTAACCTCTCACTAGCAAAATGGTAAGAACTAGAGAGATATCCAGGATAAGGAGAATTCTTGTCGGGTCCTCCAAGCAAGGAGAATTTATTATTTATGCCGAAAATATTTTTAATTTTACGAAATTGCCTTTAAAGGTGAATTTTGATGTATATAACTTACTTGGGTTTCCTTCAGCTTTGAAAGTTCTGGTTTTAAATAGTAAGAGATTCCCGACAGAGAACCCGGTAGCATTAAACCTCTCACTAGTAAAATGGTAAGAACTACGTAAGGCATTGTTGCGGTTACCCAGACCACTTTTCCTAAAAAAGAAAATTCTATGTAGAAACTCGATACGATTTGGTCAAATATTGGGACTACTTTAAAAAAAATCAATAAAAACAGTTACTGAAAAAAAGTGTCTTAAATTTTCTTACCGGAGGATTTAACACCTTTAAATAAAGATACATAGAGGAGGCAGTAGATCATTACAAGGCAAAGAACAAGTTGCCATTTTGGATAACCAATTTCGTGTAGACCATCACTCCATTGCATTTCAAGAACTGCTCGACTAAAAAAAAATTAGAAAAAAATAGATTAGTTCAAGGCTTGTATAGACTAAAACGGTGGACATTTTGAAGATTTAATTTAATAAAATAATTAATCATGTGTGATTAATGTGGCGTGAGTGCTAGTAAATTCAACTTTGACGTTAATCGTATGAAATAAATTTCTATAAAAATATTACATTATATTTTTAAAAAATACCAAATCAAACAAGAAAAAGAATTTCGCTATATCCGAAATTGGATATAAAAAAACATGACGATGCTACGTTGCCAATTGTAAAGAAAATTTTAAAAAATTCTGATCTGTCTTCAGAAAGGTTGTAAAGGTTTATCAATTTTGTGCTTCGGAAAATAAAATTAAAAAAAGCACACAAAGAATTGTGATTTCGATAATTTTTGAAGTGAAAACTTCTTTTGCCGCGTTGAGCGATTTTCAGTAGGGGCAAAACTTATTCGTTCGCATCACCGATATGCTAGCGTTTTCGATAAACATTACTTTAATTGTTTAAGCGTAGAATCACTGTGCAGTACAAGAGTAAGTACTTAATATGCTAATATTTTTATTATTTATTATTTATTATTATTATTTATTAAAAACAAAGCACTTATTTTCGAATATTTCTAATATTCATACCATAATTAATTTAAAATTTTATTCCAAAGTTTCAAGTTTTCAATTCTGTCGTCAGTTTCCATGACTGCTTACTTTTTTTTTATTTTATTGCTTGGACTTTGCCATTAAGTGTGGAATACAACATCATTTAAATGTCCACCAGGTGATCTCTTGCACGACTCAATCCTGTTGAGGTAATTTTCGATGCCTTTTCCGCACATTTCGGCTTGGTATCTTGGTCAAAACTTGACGAATACTGGTTGTCACCTATTCAAGACTTTGAGGATTGTCTACGTAAATACGATTTTTCTCGTAGCCCCACAAAAAAAAGTCCAACGGTGTCAAATCGTATGATCTCGGCGGAACGTTCACCAAATCTCGAAATTACGCGGCCTGAGAACTTAAAAATAAAGCGCAATAAAGTCAAAATTGATCAAGTTGTGTGGCTTGTGGAGCCGTCTTGTTGGAACCACATATCGCTCGGATCGAATTCTTCAATTTTCGGCAAAAAAAACAGTTATCATACGGCTCTAGCGCTCGGAATTGAAGTTAACAGTCACTCATTCTTCATTTTCGAAGAAGTAAGGGTCAATGACACCACCAGACCATAACGCGCACCAAAAAGTCACCTTTTAGAGATGTAATGAACTCTCCATAATCACTTGTGGGTTTTCAGAGCAATTTTGCTTATTTACATACACGCCGAGCGAGAAATGAGCCTCATCGCTGAAGAAGATTTTGTTCGAAAATCAGGTGAATGTTTAAACAACCAATCGGCGTATGCTCGGTGTATTCTATGGACGGCGGGCTTCAATTCTTGCGTGAATTGAACTTTGTAAGGATGAAGATGCCAGTCCAAATATAAAATACGCCATAACGTGCCGTAAGACAAGCCCATAGACTGTGAACACCGAGGAATCGATAAATTGGGGTCTTCAGCCACACTTTCACTAGTAGTAGCGATATTCTCCATCGAGCGAAAAAAATAATTTTAATTTTTTTTTTTTTTTTATTATTATAACCTAAGAATTTCACATGTTTCACTTATGTTGTTATAAGTGATTAGGTGCAAAAAATTGTTAGGTTATTTGATGAAGCTACAGCGACAGTACACCTTGACGATCTTGAGGTTGGAATAAATGTAGAGAGCCGCGTACGGCAAAGTTGACAAAATATCGCCTCTTTTTTTCTCAGCCCGCCTGGAAGAAGTGTTACGTAATCTGGACTGGGAACAGGATGGAATAAGGATTAATGATGCGTACTTAAATCATCTTAGGTTTGCAGATGATATCGTTTCTTTTTCACAAGACCCAGAAGGCTGCAAAGACACGTACAAGAGCTGCAAAGGACTGGGGAATTACTTGGCTTGAAAATAAACCAGAAGAAGAATCAGATCATGTTCAATAAATTTGCTGAGGGCAAAAAAAGGATTTCTATTTTAGGAACGGACTTAAAAGTTGTGGATCACTATATATATATATATATATATATATATATATATATATATATATATATATATATATATATATATATATATATATATATATATATATATATATATATATATATATATATATATATCTTGGGTAGAGGGTTTCAATGGAAGGGGATACCGTCCGAGAGGTGGATCGACGCGTTAAATGTGGCTGGCAGGCATTTGGCAGACTCAAGATAGTGTTTAAGAGCAAACTAACATTTTCCCTGAAAAGAAAAGCCTTTGATCAGTGTGTCCTGCTCGTTATGACATACGGAAGTGATACCTGAACACTCATATCACAGTCAGTTCAAAAACTTCGAGTAGCATAGAGAGGAATGAAAAGATGTATGCTTGGCATTACTATACGGGATAGGAAGACCTGCACATGGATCAAAGAACAAACGATAGTGAGTGACATTTTTGGAAGAACAAAGCACTTGAAATGGAAGTGGGTAGACCATATAGCGAGACGATGGGACGAAAGATGGACCAGAGCAGTCCTGGACTGGATACCACTTGATCGCAAACGTCCCCAGAGAAGACCGAAAACACGATGGACTGATAACATTATTAAGTATATTGGACCCGAATGCCTGAGGTAAACTGAGGACCGCGAGAGTTGGAAGCATGCTGAACAGGCCTTCATCCTGCAATGGATGGATACGGGTTGATGATGATGATGATGATGATATATATGTATATATTGGTTTTAACCCTTTACCGCATACAAGTTTTTAATTTTTTTTCAATATGTTAATAGATATTTTTTCAAAACCAACTTGGAATTCTTATATGTACATTTCTTCGTGTAACAGAATGTATTTTTTGTTATCTATAGTAAGTGTGAAAGTATTGAAGACTATGTGCAGCGTGCCCGATCGTTGAAGTGCAGTTAAATTAGTACTACTGTTATCAGTAGAAAAAAACGTATAAAAGAGTAATAAAAAAAAAAAACAATTCGAATACATTCTTTGCATATTCAAGAACATGGAAGTGTAGTTTTTGTACTTTTTCTTGTTTTCTTTGGTTTTTGAGCCTCCTTTTGAAATTGCCATATTTGGCTTTGTACGCATTCCCGCTAGAACACTGTCTGTCAAGTGTGGCTTCAAATGCATTCAAGGTTGCTTTCTGTTCTTTATAGAAATTGATCCTTCCTGGTTCTATGCTACTTCTAAGCATGTCAATTCTATTCCAGGAGGTGGTTTCTTGAGTAACGATGATCTTGCGTCAGACTCCAATCCTGAATATGAATCTTACTCTCTCCATGCTCGTCATCGAAAACATATTATTAAAGCAGAATCCAAATCTGATAGCTCTAATGATGGTGATATGGTCACACGAACCATGCAGGCTTCAGCTATCCAAAGCCCAGGGAATTAAAAAAAAAACAGGTCAAAACCAAAAAATGGAAGCTTTTGATGAAAAAAACTTCCAATTCAAAGGAAATTCCGATCTAACAGAAACAATCAAGCAGTTAGATACATCACCAGAAATTTTCAGATTCCTTTTTACGGATGATCTAATTAATATGATTGTTGAGCAGTCTCACATAAAATCTCTTTAAGACAACATCAACAAACCAGGAATTATTACGAGAGAAGAAATGGAACAATTGGAAGCGCTGAATCAATACATGCCGCTGTTTGATTTTAAACTTGCACTTTCCGAGCATATGCGTGTAAGGCAGGAAAGGTTTTAGCTAAGTGTAACATAAAAACGTGGTCGTCCAGCTATCATCATCAACACCGACCTCGAGCCGAGTCGGCGCTCCATCCAGCTTGCTCGATTTACCGATACCCCACAAAAGGCCACGAAAAACTACAGACAGGCATCAATCCTACCTTTGAATACTGTGGATTCTGATAACGTGGATCAATTCCCCAAGTGAATGAAACTGCTCAAGAAGCTCAGAACTACTCAAGATTCCGTTTTTTCATCAAGTCTGAAAAATGTTAAGTTTATTTATGTTACAATGAGAACCGAAACTGCTTCAAAGATTTCCACAAAATATGATTGTATTTTTGATTTAACTCATACGAAGCGATATATGGCTTCATATAATACTTTCTAGGACAGTAATTGTATTTTTTTCTAATTTGGACTGATTATTTGAGACAAATAAAAAAGGTTTTTACTAAAAAAAATGTATTCAATCTCGGTCATAATTCATGCAATAAGCATAATAATTCATAAATTTTAACCCCAGGAAATATTCTGTGCTGTTTTTTTGGATATAGGTCTCCTCTCGGGATTTGTTAAAATACCATAACTTACACTATTGTGGTAATAACGGTCACTAAGGAGAAATAAAAAATTTTCAATTTACTCAATTAACTCAATTTTTTGAGTTAATATATTATTTGAGACTTCATACCAGCCCAGCTAGGAAAGAAAGAACAATTCAAAGCTTCATCCTCTCGTTTTACTACCTTGTAAGACTCCTGAGGCTAGATCATGCATCACACACGCCATTTTTGTCGAGAATATTCTTTTTTTTTCTCGTATACATTATTCTCGTACATATACTCTGTACATTTCTCATATACATTATAATCAAAATTCAATAAATACCTAAAATTATGACGCCTACTTATAATAAATAAATCTAATAGTAAAATTAATATTTTAAAATTGGATAGTTATTTTAGGTAATAGACCGATAAAAGACTCTCTCTAAAGTAATATCCAGCTATAAACTATCTCATAAACATCTTATGTCGGAGTTGAAGAGTCAGTTGATTGGTTATAAAAACTCTTTATGGCAAACATATAACGAACTTACTGAAAAAATTCGAATGCCGGAGTGTGTTTGGTCATTTTATTGGTTTCATTCAGTAACACGGCGTAGGATTTGTTTGTGTCGTTTGCGTCTCTGGTTTCCCAACAATGTTCCGTATTCCAAGAGTTGTTGCAGTGCATCCACGGAAGTTCTTCTGAAATGCTCGATCCTAAATAATATAGTGCCCATGCTGTAACATTGAGAATATTATAAAAACCAAGCTACTTCAAGATGATTTGTATATTGATTTTACCTAAAATTACGTTGTAGTAAAACGATACGTAGAAAGCGACTAAAACTGCACAAAATCCAACACCTGAAACACATAATATTCACCCTTGAATTATTTGAATATAAAACTACAGGAAGGAGCATATGATCATGTAAGTGGGAGCGGAATGGTAGCTGCATATGACGGACTACTGTGTCTGGTTTGGCAGTGGCGTTGGGCAGTATGAATAAAAACAAGAAACTTGTAAAAGTTTACAGTTATTTAAAATAATAAATTATTGTATCATTATTGTTACTGTAAACATTTAAATTAATAAAAAAAAGTCTATTTTTTCAACGAGTAAGGTGTCTTTTATTGGGCTAATACGACAAAAAGTTATTAAGAAATTGGAATTTTCTATCATAAAATCATTTCATTTTCAAAAATAACCAATTTTCTAATCAGTTGCCTCTTACACCGAGTTAATGTTTGTATTTAAATTATAACATATACATATATGTACCTAATATATGTTTATATATATATATATATATATATATATATGTATATATATATATATATATATATATATATATATATATATATATATTCGGAAAGGTTTCCAAGGTCGGTAATATTATAATTACTAGGTTCTCGCGTAGAACCGCGTTTTAGATTTATAAAATCTCGACGTTTCCGCTTCCCCTTTGAAGCCATCTTCAAGAGAATCTTGTTGATTTACTCCGAAGCCTCAATCTGCCTACTTCCCAAAGTTCACAACTAGAAAAAAACGTGGACGGCGCGACCTCTGTATTAATAGGTGAGGTTGTAGGGGGGTCGCTCGGCTGAGGGGTGGGGGTGAGACGGGAGGTGCACGAAAACGAAACGAACGAAAAATCCGAAACCCTTCCAGTTACATATGTTTACTTCAGAACCGTAAAATGTCATTGAAACAAAATAGGTTTTGATTTCCAAATAATCGACAAATTTACAATTAAAAACACTTACGTATGTAATGTTACTCCTGAATTTTAATTTTTTCGTGTCAGGAAACAACCACAAGACAAACAACTAACCATATTTTTTGTGTTTACTTTCCGATATTATTGCTTTTATTGTCAATATAATAAATGTTAATATGTATTTTCACTAGAACACACAAAAAGAGTATTCCAGTACACTTATTCGGCACTTATTATTGATTAAAACACACTAAAATTGCTCAAATCTACTAATAAATGTCTAAATTGTTGACACCAACTATCAAAATTCCAAAACAATAAGTCCTCTGAGTTGTTTCAATATGACCGTTTCCGTCTCTATTTATACGTGCATTAAGATAGGCAAGGCTCGTTCCTGTTAGTTTCATATTTAAAGCTTCAGTTAAAATCGTTTTTTACTGATTGATTAAAATTTCAAAATGCAATTGAAATGTAAGCAGCAAGAACAAACCATTAATATATTAAAATAATATACCTTTGAATAGTGGACATATTCTCCATAAACTAATTGGTCCTTGTCTATTGAACTGTCCTAAAATTAACTCCATATAAAACAGAGGCACAGCTCCAAATACCAACATCAACGTGTACGGTATTAAAAAGGCCCCTAAAACAAAAGGAAAAAATCTTTGAGAAAACACTTCCGTGCAGTTTCTTTGTCGCGATTAAGAACGGAGCCAAAATAGAAGATATTACTCATTAAATGTATTAAAAAAGAAGGTCGTAAAATGATCTCAGGCGGAAGTTCGTAGAGATAACAAAAGCCAAATCGTAAAAGTGTTAATTATGACTGGCATTGAATGCATTTGCATTACAAGGTGTGTATTCTAAACATTAGCGAAATTATTTAAATAATTGTTTGTTGTTAAATTTAAGTAGTTAATGGTTAGAGCTAAAGAACAGGTTTTTCCTAAATAATAAAAAAAAATCTAGGATCAATTGATATATAATTGATATAATAAAACATCCAATAACATCATTTTTAATTACAATCTATATATTTATATATCTAGCAGCTCCAATGGGTAATCAATGTAATGACACGTTTAAGCTGTGCAGTTTTGTTGGAGGCTGGATAACAGTACAACAGGTACTTTTGAAATGAAAAAATCTTAGTGACACTAAAGCAATGGTCAGATCAGAAGATTTAAAAATTGGTTAAATAATATATAATAAGTTGTTACCTCCACCATTTCGATAGCATAAATAAGGAAACCTCCAAATATTAGCCAAATCCACAGCAAATCCAATAATGGACAGTAAAAAATCAGTGTTTGAACCCCAAGTCTCTCTGTTGTCGTCTGCTGTGAAGGAATCCGGATCAACTTCGCCCGCTTGACTGGATGTGGGCGACATTACAAACGACTCTCTTTCATCCTCTTCTAGTTGAACGTGGAGGTCTTCTAGATATTACAAAAAAAAATAAATACATTTTTAAAGAGAATAAAAAAAGATTTTGTTGTTGGTTTACTTTTTCGTAGTGTACAAGTTATTACCATATTCGTCGATGTGTTATTGATCTTGGATTTCCCTTTACCTGCAACAAAATAACAGAAGAAAAAAAAACGTGAGCTTTAATTCAATTAGGGCCAGTGAAATTAATCGTTAAACACATAGTTTGAAAACAAAAGCGTCTCACTTTGTTGGCTGGCCTATTATTTTCGCAAAAACTTTTCCGCCAGTTTTCTAATGCCTTTAATTACGTCAAGCTTCTTTTCCAAAGCTCCTTTAAAGTTCGAAAAAGCTTATTCGAGAGATCGCGGCTTGTCCGCACCTGGATATTTAAATGGGACTGACCTTTTTCCCAGTTTTCTGGATTGTCTCTTTTTCTTCGTTTCGTTTGAGGTCGAGTTACGAAAAACGTAACTTAATTCCGGCATGTTTATTTTATCACTTGGGTATCGTTTCTAATTAGAAAAATCTTTTATGGGATTTTTTTATAGCGACCAGTATAAATATATATATATATATATATATATATATATATATATATATATATATATATATATATATATATATATATATATATATATATATATATATATATATATATATATATATATATATATATATATATATATATATATATATATATATATATTTATATATATATATATATATATATATATATATATATATATATATATATATATATATATATATATATATATATATATGTATATATATATATATATATATATATATATATATATATATATATATATATATATATATATATATATATATGGCCCCTTTGTGGATCAGACCTTGACGTGGTAAAGGAGTTTCAGTAGGGCAACGAAGCTTTGAGCTATGCCGTCTGGAGTCTATGCTCCTGGGAGGGTCATCCCTGGCGGATAGGTCAAAGCGGAGGCCTCAGACTAACATGATCCAAAATCTGCCAACCTGCATTAGACCAGCGTGGCAGATTATGGTCCATACCTTCAACATGGTATTTCAATATGTTGAAATATCACAGTATAACCTCAAACACGGCCCTCATTCCCAGGAGGCCAAGGGGCAACTACCTACGGCAGCGGGAAGACCTGCCCCAAGGCAGAGGGTGCTAAGAATCACCGGGTTAGATCAGGCTGCCATTGGACTTTTGACATTTCAACGTTAAATATACGGACTATGAAAACAGAGGCCCGATTGCAAGAACTGTTAATCGAACTTGACAACATACATTGGGATATTATTGGGCTCTGTGAAACACGAAGGAAGGGTGAAGAGTTAATCAAACTGGAACCAACTGGACACGTACTCTACACTCGAGGTACGGAAAATGGCCGATGTAGCGGAATTGGATTCCTCATCAATCGAAAGCTGAAGGACAGTATGGTAAAATTTGAAAGTACATCCGACCGATTAGCCCAATGCGTCATTCAGCTGAATAAAAAGTTTAGGCTTCAAATCGTCCAAGCTTATGCACCAACTATAAGCCATAAAGATGAGGAAATTGAGGAATTTTATGATGATGTGGCCGAGCTTTTATACAAGGAGAAATGCAGGTACAAAATCCTGATGGGTGATTTTAATGCCAGAATTGGAACAACAAGAACAGACGAAAATGCAACTGGCCCATATGGAACTGGTGAGCGAGACAATAAAGGTGACAGATTAGTTGATTTTGCTGAAGGACAAGAACTATATATTATGAATTCATTCTATAAGAATATATATATCTGATATTTTTCTTATATATCAGCAGAAAATGGACATATAAAAGTCCATCTGGGCTCACAAGTGAAATTGACTACATCATGACCAACGATAAAACAATATTTACCAATTGTACTGTCCTTAACAATTTTAATGTTGGAAGTGACCACCGATTGGTACGAGCAAGGGTTAGGATTGACTGTCGAAAAGAGCGCGAAAGAATGGTAAGATCAAAGAAGGGCAAGGTGGATTCTGGAAAATTGCTGGAGAGAGGAAGCGATTTTGAGATTGCTTTGTCAAACCGGTTTGCTGCGTTACAAGATCCAGAGGAGGTAGAAATATCAGTTCAATATGAAGAAATCGCCAACATTGTACTTCAAACGGCTGCTTCAATAGCACCAGAGGAAAAATGTCTCAAACAAACAAAAATCTCCAGTAAGACCATTGATTTAGTGAAGAAACGGTGAGCAATGAGAAATGCAGGTAGTCCTTTTGGCAGGGTCGAGTACACTGAGCTCTGCAAAACTATAAGAAAACGTATCAGAGAGGACACGCGCCGATTCAATATGCAGCTAGTGCAAAAAACCTTGGAAGAAAACAAAGGAATTAACAAAGCTAAACAGAAGCTGATAAACAAAAGAACACAAATATATGCTTTAAAGCGTGAGGATGGCACAGTGTGCAGGACGCGTACCCAAATGTTAGAGATTGTCAGAAGGTTTTATTCCCAGTTATATGAAGATCAGAGCCAGTCAGGGACAGCAATGCCCACGGAAGAACAATATATAATGATAGATATCCTAGTGGAGGAAGTAACAAATGCTATAGAATTGATGAAGAACGGCAAGGCTCCAGGAAAGGATAGTGTAACTGTCGAAATGCTAAAAGCTGATGGTCGGACGTTACATAAAACACTGGCAAAATTATACTCAAAATGCCTCAAAGAACAAGAAGTACCTGACTTATGGAAAAATGCAGAAGTGATCCTTTTACATAAAAAAGGAGCACAGGAAGATTTAAAGAACTACCGTCCAATAAGCCTCCTATCAGTGATGTACAAAGTTTTC
Organism: Cosmopolites sordidus; assembly: GCA_031761425.1. Taxonomy (NCBI): domain Eukaryota; kingdom Metazoa; phylum Arthropoda; class Insecta; order Coleoptera; family Curculionidae; genus Cosmopolites; species Cosmopolites sordidus. The sequence continues at coordinate 101,808 of JARFXV010001767.1, read as the reverse complement.
ACTAAGATAATTTCTAAAAGAATATTAAAAAGACTGAATGACGCACAACCAAGAGAACAAGCAGGATTCAGCAGTGGATTCAGTACAATGGATCACATCCAGGTTGTACAGCAGGTCATAGAAAGGCACAACGAATACACGATGCCACTGTGCTTGGCTTTTATCGACTACGAAAAAGCATTTGATTCCATCTCAAAGCATGCGATAATGGATGCACTGCTTAGCCAAGGTGTAGAGAGAGCCTATGTAAACCTATTAGAATCGATATATGATGGAGCTACAGCCACAATTCACCTTGATGATCTTGAAGTGGGAATTAATATAGAACGAGGTGTACGGCAGGGTGACGCAATATCGCCTATTCTTTTCTCGGCTGGCCTTGAAGAAGTATTCCGTAAACTGGATTGGGAACAGGATGGTGTAAAGATCAATGGTGCAAACTTAAACCATCTTAGATTTGCAGATGATATTATTCTCATTTCACAAGACCTAGAGGAGCTGCAAAGACGCATAGAAGAACTGCAAAGGGCTGGCGAACCATTTGGCTTGAAAATAAACCTGAAAAAGAGTCAGGTTATGTTCAATAACTTCGCTCAGGACAGAAGAATTTCAGTTTTAGGAAGGGATTTAGAGATTGTGGATAGCTTTATATATCTTGGGCAGAGGATTTCCACGGAGGGGAATACCGCCCGGGAGGTGGAACGGCGTGTTAAATGTGGCTGGCAGACATTTGGTAGGCTCAACATAGTGTTTAAGAGCAGACTCCCACTTTGCCTGAAAAGAAAATTATTCGATCAGTGCGTTCTACCCGTTATGACATACGGAAGTGAAACCTGGACACTCACATCGCAATCAATTCAAAAAAGTCCTGCGCATGGATCAGGGAACAAACAAAAGTCTGTGACATCATTGGAAGAGTAAAACAGTTGAAATTGAGATAGGCAGGCCATATAGCGAGGCGATGGGACGACAGATAGACCAAGGCAATCCTGGAGTGGATACCGCTTGATCACAAACGTCCGCGAAGAAGACCGAAAGCACGATGGATTGATGACATCGTTAAGTATATTGGACCCGACTGGCAGAGAAGAGCCCAGGACCGTGAAGGTTGGAAGCATGCTGAAGAGGCCTTCATCCTGCAGTGGATCGATACGGGAGGATGATGATGATGATGATGATGATGATGATATATATATATATATATATATATATATATATATATATATATATATATATATATATATATATATATATATATATATATATATATATATATATAGCAAAGGTCCAGCATAGGAGCCAGCAAAGGATAAGCAGTAGTAAGGTAGTAGTAGGTAAATGGAGTTTCTATTAATGTGCATTATTAATAGAAACTCCATTTATAATATAAGAATATAAGAATAAATAACAATAATATTGAGCGAGTGGATAAAAGTATTTAGGAATTTGGGTTAATTTAAAGAATGAGAGCAGTCAAAACATAAAAACATAAATAAAAATAATTCGCAACTCATTCTACAAGATCTACATGGTGAAATCGTTTTTCTGCTGTAAAAAAATAAAAATAAATTCCAAATCTGAATAATTTGCTGCTACGTATAGACGATTCTTCTTTACGATATAGAAGCTTCCACATGTAATAAATACATTATCAAAAGAGTTGCAGCTCTTAAAATATGGCATTTAGAAGAATACTACGGATACATTGGTTAGAGATAGTCACAAATTAAGAGGTTGTATATCAAATATATACCGAAAGGAATATTAATAACTACCATTATGACACACTAATTGGAATATTTCGGTTGCGTAATGAGAAGACAATGTTATCAACTGTTCAATCAAGAGTGATTATGCAGGAAAAAATAAAGAGAAAAATTTGCTTCAACGTTACCTCAGTTTTGGAATAGATGTTAACATTTTAGGAGCCCAACGAGTAAAGGGTCTACCACTAAAATGATGGAACTCCGATTGCTTTATTTAAGAGACTCAGACATGCAATTTATGATTTGAACAAGATTTCAGCCAAATGGCTGCCACGGCTTTTTCTGCAGACACGGATCTGCTCGCACCAATTTTCGATGACCCTGGCGCACATTGCGAACTGTATGGCGACTATGGCTTGACGAATGTTTATTTATTGTTATAAACCTGTGTTTTCACATGCCTTCAGATAAAATAATCCAAAGGAGTTAAATCGCATGATCTCAGCAGCCAAGCGATGAGGTCATTTCGTGAAATTATCGAACTGCCAAACTTGGCTCGTAATGAGCCCATGTTTAGTCAGGATATACGCGATGGTGCGCCATCCTGTTGAAAATAAAGGTCATCCACATCGATTCCATCAAATTTCGGGGAAGAAATCGTCCAGCATTGCCTTGCAGTGTTCGGTATTGATGGTAACTGTGGCTCCTATCTCATTTTTAAAGAAATAAGGACCAATGACTCCTGCATGCCAAAATCAACACCAAGCTGTGATCTTTGGAAGATGCAAATGCTCTCATGTATCACGTGAGGATTATATTCGCATCAATACCGACAATTTTGTTTCTCGACGAAGCCATTAAGCCAGAAATGAGCCTCATGGAAGAAGATGATTTTGCGATGAAATTCGTTGTCGGCTTCCATTATTTCCAGGGCGCAATCGGCAAATTCAGGACGAATACGATGGCCGGTTGGTTTCAATTCTTGTGCCATTACCATCTTATATGAATGCAAGCCTCAAAATTTCAACCTCAAAATTCGCCAGGTTGTCATTGGCGAGAGGCCTAACTCTTGCAAACAACTGAGTGGCGAGCAACCGAGACGTTGTCATTTTCAGCTACACTTGCGTGAACGCGGCAATATTCTAAACACTTTTGGCTTTTTTTATCATACAGGCACGATACTATCGCCGAGAGTAAACTCACTTTCAAATATTTTCTAACAACACGACCAATAGCCTGTTCAGAAGGACCACCACGACGAATACTACGATGGGTCTGAATTGTTCGTTGAGTAGCTCTAGGGGATTGCAAATTCGCGTAACAAAACTGGACAATTTCCAATCGTTTCTAGTCGTTCTTCTAATATTAAACGGACAATGATTTAATTAAATCATTGTTGAATAGCAAACCTTTCGGAAAACTTCTGAAGACATGTAAAAAATCATGTCATGAGCTATCAAAGTTCCATCATCCCTAATGGTAGACCCTTTATACATTTTTTAAAATCAGATGCGCGCTGCATAATTTTTACTCTACTGTCTGCTAAAAAGTCTTAACTCTACCATAAATACTACTAAAACGTTCTTTTCAGTCTTCGAAAGAGTCTCTATTTGACATTTGCAATTTCCTTCAAAGAAGCTAGAGAATTTTCTTGAATGGTTTCTCTGGACTCCGAACGTCGCCCACAAAGTGTTTTTAAAATCAAGGGTACAGAAAGCATCATACGGTGTCAGATCTGGTAAATATAGTGATTGCAAAATGGTGTTTGCAAAATGGCTAAAAAAAATTGACGATTAATTATAGCTGTGTTTATTGGAGCGTTATCATAATGCAAAAACCATGGATTGTTTTACCATAAAACTGCATTGTTTTTTACTCGGTACAAAATCTCATTTTGAATTGCTCCTCTACTCCCACTAAACTCCTTGAACCACCTGTTATTAAACTCAAAGAGATTTACCACTAAACACCAAATCACTTTTTTTAAAAGTTCTCGACGAACGTTTCGCTAACCATGTCAGCATCGTCAGAAAATTATTTAATCTCACTTTTGATGTTTTTTTGGCACATTTTTATTGTTGTAATATTTTAAAACATTTTTAATGTATTACCATAAGTAATTTCGTTTTTTAAATAAAATTTAATGTAAATCCATTTTGAAAAATCGTCAAAAAATTTCAACAATTACAAAGGAAATTGTATGAAACTTCTGTCAAATGTCAAGGCCAGTCATATCAATTTAAAAAACAGATGGTTGTATTGATATATAAAGCGAGGGAATTTTTAAAACAAATCATCCTACTTTATGATCGTAGGTATATATTGAAATTTATAAATCGTGAATGAACTAAAAGAAATACTTGAAAATTAGCATGCAGGAATATGTCTGAAGGGAAATATCATGTAAGGTTATCTAAGCTACTCTTGAAATTTTCAATTTTCAAAGTTGGAACGGATGCAAAACTGAATAAAATTCATTTTGGGATATAATGACCTAATTTTCTTTTTTTTAACGCAAAAGACGGAAATTCATTCTCGTCCAATAGCGAGCGATAGATAGCGACTCTGGGACCTTGGAGCTTTTTATTGTGAGGTCGAGGCAACGGCCCATCGCAATTACATGTAAATGAATAAATTTTCAGCTCACCTCAGGTATTTCCAATAGCAGCAGGAGTACCTGCCGAGAATCGTCGATGAAATTCTATGTTTGAAATAAGAAATTGTGATTTGCAGACGACGTTGAAATTGAAAAATAAGATTTTATGAACTCATAAGTGTAGTTTTAATTTTTTTCTAATCATATAATTAAAAAATATTCGAAATTTGACATACACTAGTTATAAATAGGGCATTCCAAACTTTTGAACCCGACCCATACTGATTTGGCTGAAATTTTGATGTTACCTACTAAATATTTTTCTGTTTTTTTTAATTTTTTTGCCCAAACAAAAAAAAATTACGAATTTTTAAAAATTGCTTTTGTTTCAAAAACCCATAACTTTTTTAAGAATCGATTAAACAAAATTTTTTTTTTATTTTTTGTTTTTCAATGTACTTTTCAGAAAAAAAATATAAAAAAATTTTCATTTGTCAAGTTTTATGAAAATTTTAATTTTTTTTGAGAAAAACCGTCAATTTCACCATTTTTATTTTTTTTCCTAAAAAAATTTCGATTTATTCTGCGGATAATGCTACGCATCCCAGAGTGAGCTAACTGTTCTCTCTATTTTTTTATTGAAAGAAATCTTATTTTTTCCCACTAATTTTTTTTTATTATAAAAACTTTATTATAAAACCGTTCTATGATATTTTATACTTAATTTATAACATAACCTAATTTTTTTATTATTTTTAGGATTGGGCTCCTTAGCAATTAAAAAAATTTAAAAACTTTGTGAATTTATACTACCACAAAAGTGATTTTGGAATTCCTGCTGAATGGCATTTTGTGCCACTGCCCACGGAAACGGTCCGTGCGATGGTATGGGTGGCACAATCAAAAGATTAGCAGCAAGAGCAAGTCTTCAACTAGCGGTTGATAAACAAATAACTACACTGTACGAACTCTATGCATGGGCTTCTACACCATATAATTTTCTATCTATTCTTTTACTATCACTAAAAAAAGACTTCAAGAAAATCAAACTTTTTTTCGGTTGAGTAAAAAAAAGAAACTTTTTTAGTGGGATAGAAAAAGATAAAAAAAAATCAGCCAATTCGAAAGGATTGGGTTTAAAAGTGGTTGATTTGGCATGGAATGCCCCATATATACTAAGGATTAAGTAGGGTATTGTATTTGATAAATAAAAGGTCCAGTATATTTATTTAGCTAATACTGTTAAAAAGAGATTTTGTAGATTTTGAATTGATCTAATCTTAAGAAACTTGCAGTGCGTTACAACTTAAAAGCAGCAGGGAAGTTTGATAAATCAGGTGACATAACCTTACAAAACTTTATGGAACATAAAAGGCACATAAAATGTGAAAAAAGAGCTTCCAAACGGGGGATTGCTTGTAACTCGAAGACACTTAACGCAATTATTCTTCTTCTTCTTATCGTGACCTCTTCAAACGAAGATTGGCGACCATCATGTTTAAAGCTACTCTAAATAACTGGTTCAATGTACAGTTACACCATTCTCTCAAATTTTGCAGCCACGATATTCTTGGTCTTCCGACGCTTCTTGTCACAATCATTCTCAAGAGTTGACAATATTGTTCTTTCCTTACGTGACCAACGTATTTCAATTTGCGTGTCTTTAAGATTCTATTAATCCTCTTTTGATAGAGATTCTACGTAGAACCTCTTCTACGTAGGAGATATTCTTAATATTCTTTTGAATTATTTATTTACATTTTTTTAAGCGAACGTTTATTTCCCTAACCTGTATATACACTACAGTCCGCCAAGTAAGAAAGCAATATACCACTTCTGAACGATATGTTTCAAAAAATGGATGTAACCGAATGCAAGAGCTTGTTGATGCAAAAGAGAAATTTTTTGAAACATGGTATGCTATTAATTTCCATTAATCCATGTACATAGAAACTTGTCTAGTAAGTTAAGTAGATAAAATTTTATAAATAAATATACAGGGTGACAGGAAAAGTACTTTTGTAAATTTAACCGAGGATTCTTCATATCATTTGGAAGAAAAAGTTCTTTACGACAAGAGTTAACCGAAGGGTTCAAATAATCGCAAACTAACTACAACTAATTTTATATGAACATTGGGACTAAAATGATCTATTTTGCACTCGAATCTCACGATATGCTTCTTATTTACGGTATTTATTTATTAGCTCTCCAAAATTCCGAAGGGGCTAAGCATATTTACGGGCAATCACATCCAGAAAGGCTTCCAGTTCAGCAAACATTAGTCCAAATTTCATAAATACTTTTGCATACGGATAGTTTGGTTCCAAAATTTCAAGAATGTTTAGAGCCAGAAATTGGCTCTAAAATCGAAAAACTAGTTTTACATCTTGTTTAAGAGGATTTCACCAGAAGTACTCGAAGTGTTGCGCGATAAAATAGATATCACTTCACGATTATTATATTCAAAGGACACAAATACTCTTACCCGTTGATTTTTCACACAGGCAAAAATATTCTGAATTGTTTATAGGTCAAAACAAAACGAATTTTTTTGTTCTGTTTTTTATTACCCGACGAAGCTTCTTTCGCCAGGACTGGGATGGTGGACATCGACACTTAATATGTTTCTTAATGTGAAGTGAATGGTTTAAAACGTTTTATGGTGGGAAAAATTACTGGTAATAAATTCAGGTTTGAAATAATGATAATCTAATGAAATAATAATAAACAATAAAATCTAAGTTTTTGTCTTTTTTGTGACAAAACAAACCAAATTTATGCTGAAACTTATGAAATAAATGACCATATAAATATAACATTTTATTTATATCAAATAATACCTTAAAAGGCCAATGCAACAAAACAAAATTAATTAAGAAAATTAATTTAAGTGCTGATGGTTGTATTTTGGATACAAGTTTTAAAGAAACTTTTTGTTCAACAAAAGAATGTTAAGAATCGTAACGAAATTATTTTTTTCCACTTAATTTAAAAATATAATTTCGAAACGTCTAAACCAATACGATTGGTTTGAAGTCCGCACAATAATATCGATATGGAGCATCGATGCGATAGAAAAATAAGATGAAAGCCGGGGAGTTATCCACCGGCGAAGGGCCAAGAAGACGGGACCAGGCGTAGGGAATAACTCCAGGGCTATATTGAAGTTGAGGAATGCGGTAATGTGCAGCCTGCTTGGCTTCAGGAACGGTGTGGAATGCCGCCACTACCTATAATTGTCTCGTCGGTGAGCCAGACCGCCCCTGCCCTCCCTTACTTTCGGTTAATTATACAGAAAATTAAAAAGGAATTAGAAAGGCTATTGATTTATATCTTAAACATCGTATAAAATTAATTGATTTACCCTTTCACTTTTAACTTTTGCTTTTTTTGTAATAATATTATAAATAAACGAACAAAGATCTATATATATATATATATATATATATATATATATATATATATATATATATATATATATATATATATATATATATATATATATATATATATATAAATTTCCACTATATTTAAAACATCTATATATTATAATTGTTTTGACACACAGTGTCTTTTTCAAATACGAAAATGATAATATACTTTACAGTAAGAGAAATAGTCACTACCTAAAAGGTATAAAGTAGATGAAAATAAATAACCTCAACTTTTATGCAATTGAATTTCATTCAAATAACTAGTAGAATTGAAATAAAAAATACATTTTCAAAACTACATAAAAAAAATATAAAACGCAATATTCAAGAAAAATGGAAGTCTGCGAAGTTGCGACAGGAAAACTTACGGATAGTGACTGTCATTTAGATACTTTACATGATGTTCAGCAGTTTTCAAATGAAGATCGTTTAGTTTTAAAGTTTCGATTAAACAATACCGATAATATTTCACAAGTTTGTGATTACCATAAGTATCAGTATTTAAATTATTATAATGAGCAGTTTGGTAAAGGTTGTGACGCATTCAAAACTAAAAAAAAATATACGCAAAGATTTAATTATTGTTAAGTTTGGAGCTTTGTACAAATGCTTTAACTGACCTTTTATTAAAGCTTATGTTAGGTGACAAGATATGCAAACGATGTGACAATAATTTACGTCAGAAAATCACATTACAGAAAAATACTTGCAGTACATCTCAGGAAACCACTAAGCAATGTAATTCGATTGAAGAAAGTAATACTGAAGATAATCGAGAATAATTACGACAATCTGCTAAGGTTCTGGAGCAGAAAAAATTACAAGCGAATCATTGATTGTTCTCAACGTACTGATTCTACAAATTCCTTTCATTTAACTTCGAGTGGCTCTGAATTCATGACTATTAGTCTTTACCGACGTACAAGAGCAAGCATTTTATAAAACTAAATCTCAAGTTCAAGCTGAAAATTTAGTTCAGCAGGTATCCGATAAATTTGCTGAAAAAACTATCTGAAGCAGTTGAAGAAGTTAGTTTTGTTTCGAGTGAAATGATTATACATTTGAGACACTTATTTGACAATGCCAAGACTAATGCGAAGAGATTAGAGTACTTAGCTGTGTTACCAAAAGATTGGATACTACCAATAATTTTAGAATATTTTAAATGCACTAATTATATGTGGTCAAAAGTCAATGAATTTAAACAAGTGGATTGTAACTTTGTAAGAATTAAAAATTATTTTCTAATTTAGTATAATTTGCTTAAGTTAATCATACATTTATTTTTAAGGATATAAAAACCCATGAAAGGAAGAAAACTTTGAAATTTGGTCTGGAAATACAAGAAAACATCATAGATTACAACAAAAATGATGAAAATACCTAGTAAAATATAAAAATTATATTCGAAATATATTTTTTGAGTATTCTACGTTATGTTCACATAATTTTAATATCGTATTATCCAAATAAAAGCAAAATAAACAATGAGACACGAAATAAGCAGCTTCGTTATTAAATTTAAAGATCCGACTTTTTATTAATTTTACCAAAGATTAAAAAATTACGGAAAATCACAAAAGTTAGGACCAAGAAAATCCCTCCGAGAGATTATAATAGACATATAAACTAAGTCCTAAATTTTTGTGTTATTCGGAGTTGATAGAAATGCGTACTTTTTTATGTACACTAGAAGACATAATAAAGAAAATCTCATGTAAATAATTCGATTCCGGCATAAAGTTTTTGAGAAATAATTTTTTGAAAATGGTCAAAAAATGGTGTTTTTAGATATTTAAAAAGCAATTTCTCCTCACCTATGACACCTAGAAGGCTGAAATTTGGTTTGTTGGGATACTTTTTAGAGTACTTCAAGATTCCTAAGTTTCAGCAAAATCGATTGGCCACTCCCGATAAATCATTTGAAATGTAATGGAAATACATATAATATAATATAATATATATATATATATATATATATATATATATATATATATATATATATATATATATATATATATATATATATATATATATATCATCATCATCATCATCATGAGCCCGTGTCGATCTACTATAGGATGAAGGCCTCTTCAGCATGTTTCCAACTTTCACGGTCCTCGGCTTATCATCCCATCACCTCGCTATATGACCTGCCCATCTCCATTTCAATCGCTTTACTCTTCCAATGATGTCACAGACTTTTGTTTGTTCCCTGATCCATGCGCAGGACTTCCTGTCCCATCTTGTAATGCCAAGCATACATCTTTCCATTCCCCTCTGTGCTACCCAGAGTTTTTGAATTGATTGGGATATAAGTGTCCAGGTTTCACTTCCGTATGTCATAATAGGTAGAACGCACTGATCGAAGACTTTTCTTTTCAGGCAAAGTGGAAGTCTGCTATTTAATACAATGTTGAGCCTGTCAGCCACACAGCCACATTTAAAACGCTGTTCCACTTCTCGGGCGGTATTCCCTTCCATTGAAATCCTCTGCCCAAGATATATAAAGCTGTCCACAATCTCCAAATCGAAGCGAATAAGAGCAAAGTTATTGAACATAACCTGACTCTTTTTCAGGTTTATTTTCAAGCCAAATGGTTCGCCAGCACTTTGCAGTTCTTGTATTCATCTTTGCAGCTCATCTGGGTCTTGTTTCCAATCCAGTTTATGGAATACTTCCTCAATGCCAGCCGAGAAAAGAATAGGCGATATTGCGTCACCCTGCCGTACACTTCGTTCTACATTAATTCCCACTTCAAGATCATCAAGGTGAATTGTGGCTGTAGCTTCATCGTATATCAATCTTAATAGGTTTACATATGCTTTATCTACCTCTTGGCTAAGCAGTGCATCTATTATTGCATGCTTTGAAATGGAATCAAATGCTTTTTCGTAGTCGATAAAAGCCAAGCACAGTGGCATGGTGTATTCGTTGTGCCTTTCTATGGCCTGCTATATAACCTGAATGTGATCAATTGTACTGAATCCACTTCTGAATCCTGCTTGTTCTCTTGGTGCGTCATTAAGTTGTTTTAACGTTCTTTTAGAAATTATCTTAGTAAAAACTTTGTACATTACTGATAGGAGGCTTATTGGACAGTAGTTTTTTAAATCTTCTTGTGCTCCCTTTTTATATAAAAGGATCACTTCTGCATTTTTCCATAAGTCAGGTACTTTTTGTTCTTTGAGGCATTTTGAATATAATTTTGCCAGTGTTTTATGTAACGTCCGACCACCAGCTTTTAGCATTTCGGCAGTTACACTCTCCTTTCCTGGAGCCTTTCCGTTTTTATCGATTCTATAGCATTTGTTACTTCCTCCACTAGAATATCTGGCATTTGTTCTTCCGTGGGTATTGTTGTCTTTGATTGGTTCTGATCTTCATATAACTGGGAATAAAATTTTTTGACAACCTCTAGCATTTGCGTACGCGCCCTCCATGCCGTGTCATCCTCATGCCTTAAAGCATATATTTGCGTTCTTTTGTTTCTCAGCTTCTGTTTAGCCTTGTTAATTCCTTTGTTTTCTTCCAGGGTTTTTTTGCACTCGTTGCATGTTGAATCGGCGCGTATCCTCTCTGATACGTTTTTTTTTTATAGTTTTGCAGAGCTCAGTGTACTCGACCTTGCCAAAAGGACTAGCTGCATTTCTCATTGCCCGCCATTTCTTGATTAAATCAATGGTCTCCCTGGAGATTATTATCCGTTTGAGACATTTTTCTTCTTGTGCTATTGTAGCAGACGTTGGAAGCACATTGTTGGTGATTTCTTTGATGTTGAACTGCCATCTCAAAATCGCAAATATCGCTTCCTCGAACAGTTTTCCAGAATCCACTTTGCCCTTCTTTGATCTTACCATTCTTTCGCGTTCTCTTCGACAGTTAATTCTAACTTTTGCTCGTTCCATTCGGTGGTCACTTCCAACATTAAAATTGTTAAGGACTGTATAAGTGGTAAATATTGTTTTATTGTTGGTCGTGATGTAGTCAATTTCACTTGTGAGCCCAGATGGACTTTTCCATGTCCATTTTCTGGTAATATTTTTCTTATAGAACGAATTCATAATATATAGTTCTTGTCCTTCAGCAAAATCAACCAATCTGTCCCCCCTATTATGTCGCTCACCAGTTCCATATGGGCCAGGTACATTTTCGTCAGATCTTGTAGTTCCAATTCTGGCATTAAAATCACCCATCAGGATTTTGTATCTATATTTCTCCTTGTATAAAAGCTGGGCCACATCAACATAAAATTCATCAATTTCCTCATTCCTATGGCTTATAGATGGTGCATCAGCTTGGACGATTTGAAGCCTAAACTATTTATTCAGCTAAATGACACATTGAGCTACTCAATCAGATGTACTTTGAAATTTTGCTATACTGTCCTTCAGCTTTCGATTGATAAGGAATCCAATTCATATAACTGGGAATAAGGAATGACCTTATAAAGCGGCCATGTCAAATGGTGGCTGCAATCACATGCAGCTATGCCATTCTGTGATAAATGACCGCAACAGTCAGACTGTGTGAGACCGTTCATGGTCCGTTTAACCTCTCGTCTGACTATTGCGACCGTTTACCACAGAATGGCCTAGTTGCATGTGATTGCCATTTGACATGTAGTCGTTCGTTCACCCGCTCTCCAGGCGTTCAGCTTGAGTCCAACTGATGACGGCTTAAGGCCAGAAACCGGTCTTAGGAGACACTTACTGGCGCTTTGGATTGCACATAAAGAAATGGCAAAGCACCAGCGTTGACCAGGGGTGAACTTTCTTTGATTTTTAATAGTTTCCTCCACAAGCCCACTAAGTTTCGAACATCAGAGAAGTGTAAGCTGTACAATAGGGTGGGCCTAAAATAATTCTTTCAATAATACCGAAAATATTTTTCATTATGCCAAAAAAATATGTGTGCTAAGGGAAAAAAAATAAGTCGATATCTTAGGCTCGTCAAAGTTCAAAGTTTTCAAAAATTGATTTTGGGCCCACGTTACCGTACAACCGATGTATTTTATATGTCTTGGCGTATGGAGTCGACACTTGGTATCTAATCAAAAAATTATGTCAAAAACTTGCTATAAGACAGGGAATCCGCAAAAGAATAATGATGGGTAGTAAACTGCAAGACAGTAAGAAGAACTTGTGGATAAGACAACAAACTAAGGTGAGAGACCCTGTAAGCGTAGTACTTAACTAAAATGGAACTGGGTCGGATAGTTCGTTCGGAGAACAGATGATAGATGGACTAAACGTATTTTGGAATGGAGACCCAGAACAGGGGGGAACAACCCCATAGATGGCTGACGCAGAAGGAATAGCTGGTACCTGCTGCATAAGAGAAGTAGAGAACGTGACATGAAGAGGGAAAGGCCTATCCAGCAATGGATTGACGTAGGCAAATCGGGATCTGAGTAAGGAAAGGAACTTCGGGTCAAACATAGACAATTATGGTAAACACTGAAAAATAAACTATTGGTGTACAATACAATACTAAAACCATTCTAACGTATGACATCCAGCTATGACGAAAAGAATCTACAACAATTTTAAAACAAAGTACTACGAATCATCCTGAACATCCCACGGTATGTTGCTCCAATAGAAAGAAATTTTAAAGTTCGCTCTATTAAAAAAAGTTACACGATTCAGGAAAAAAATACAGCGAGGAATTAGTGCTCGTCCAAACGTTTTAGCCAAAAAAAAATATTAGTCAAAAGTGGTATCAATAAGCATGTTATTTTTGAAAATCGCAGGCCATATCGGCTCTTACGCCAATCGATACCTTCGTCTCCATTAAAGGGGCTTCAGCTTGTTTATTGAATTCCAATTTAAGCACGAACACCCAATAGTTAGAATTGGCATCGCAATTTTAAGCATGTGCATTATCAATTAATAGAGCAAGATCTGCAACTCTGTCGATAAAAACGAGTCTGATTGGATTTGGAGGACGCTTTTGTGAGAGAGAATTTTACGGAAAATCAGAGATTATTAAGCCTGTAAATTAGAGATCTATTAAATGAGTTGTGGGGTAACACTGACATTATTCGCAGATGTTTTTTTTTAAGTAAGGTGACTCTTGTTTTAAAAATTCGTGTTCATTACTTATCGATATAACCATTTATTTTTAAAATTGGTATAACTATGCTTGAAACCTTAAAGAATTTTTACATTATTATTTTTTGGTTGATTAGTTAGAAATTACAGTGTCTCTTGTAAATTTTGAAAATTACCATATTAATTAAGTAAAAAATGTGCATTAAACCTTGTAAAAAATAAATTTCTTAGGCTAATGCTTTAAATGATGATGAAAACGTTATCGAAATCAAAGATCTGGCACTGAAAAATTGATTACACAGGTAAAGAAATTTAAAGGTTTTTGAGGTAACATTGATGAAAATAGGTGTATATGAAATATTTTCTAGTCCTAAATTCGAAACTGATAAGCTAATTACGGTAACCCGAACAGTTTTTTGTTGTTACGGTGGATCGGTGGTGGAAAAAAAGGAAACGATGTATTTTTACAATCTAATATTTATTTAATATAAACATGTAAAACGTGTTAATTTAATCCAAAGACATTACTGAGGATTATGTGAATAAAAAATATATTACGTGAGATGTCATACAGCGACAAAACTTTCATTTTTTCCTCGTTTTCTGTAGCACCATCTCCTTCTAAAAACCATCAGTAATGGCCCAACATAGCTGGGTTCCAGCGTTCATGGTATCTCGCTCCCATCGTCCTAATGTCCTGGTGAAACCTCTCTTCTTGTTCGTTGCTTACTGCATCCAAATTTTCCGGAAAGAATCCAAATAGGAGGGTAAAAATATACATTTTTAAGGACATGCGACACCTTAGTACTTCATAGGCTTTCAAGAGTTCGTCTATGACGTTTTTATTCAGTTTTCATCTTTGTCCAGAAATCCTTTCACTGCACTTCTAAGCTGCCAGTTCCTTTTTATTTATTTTTTCTTGAAAACGGAAATCACTTAGAAGCTTCCTTATTTGAGGTACATGATTTAGTACCTTACATGGTCAGTAGTTTCTCTCCACACCATAAAAACAGCAAACAGCATAGAATTTTTCTTGCGATGTATTCACTGCACTAAATTTACGTACACAGCAAACATTAGCCCAACTTATATCTTGATCTCCAATTTGGCATTTCAAATATAAAACATAAGCTTGTTTGACTTCCTTGGATGTATATTTAGTTTGGAACTTTAAAATAAATCATTCGCATATATAACAAAACTAATCCGCTAGATTTTTGCAAAATCGACCACTAGAACTTTCCATTTTATATAAAATCAACTTCAATACTTGTCTGTACTGTAAACGAGACATAAACTAAACGATAGAAAACAATAGAACTACCCTTACAAGTTTGTAGAATACGGTGAAAATACCCCCTTTACGGTCTTGTGGTAATTCCTATATTGTCCAGTCCAAAGTCAGGCACAAATAATTTCAATTAGCCAACGATATAAAGGAGAAGCAGACACTTAGAAATAGGAGGTATTACGCCATTTCAGTGAAAAGATGTTTTAATAACTACCTAAATGAAACCCAAAAAGAGCATTCTCATCAATGTTACAAAAGTAATAACCTGTGTTATTAAGTATTAAAGACATTGTATATGTATATTAACGTCCAGATTTGTTACCAGATTTGTTTGTTGTCCTGTTACCTCGAGTGAAAAAATCACTTTGTAAACGTTGTTTTGAGGCCATATAAGCCACTCAAAAGAGTTTGCTAGACATTTTGAAAGACATAGCAGAAGTAAATTTTAAAAACTGTTTCAAGGACGGAAAAAGAACGTGTTGTTTATTTTCGTTATTAGTGCTAAACTGTGTATACAAATAATTCAAAGAACAAAATTATTTACTAAAATTGAAAGAAAAACAATAAACATATGTCGTAGTTTACGAAAATTAGTGATTTCGTGTTAATCACTGCCAACTTGTCGTGATTCCTATGACCGTGTCGATTCCTATGTCGTGACCTACATTCATAGGTCACGTGGGTTTCAGAATTAAATAAAGGCTCTGTACATTATGACATTTTTGAGACATAATTTTTATGGATGTATCCCTTTTCTTAATATAGTTTAACAAACTGTGCTCAGTCATTTTTGTAAATGGCATTTTTATTTAGGTCAAGACGAAATGACCACTACTGTCAAATATGCACTAAATTAGCTGTCAAAAAAGTCTTTGCTGAAAGAGACATTACGAATAAACCAAAATTAATCAATTTAACGCGATCTCTTGATAACGCCAACACGATTACCGAAACGCTCATCCAGTGATTTTTTACAGGTGATTTTGTAGCATTTCTGTTTATATTAATACAATTTATATCAAGATATATATTATAAGAAGTTAGTTATTTTAATCATATTAAAAACAAACGGAAAAATAACCATATTTAGTAGTAATAAATGTAGTTTTTCTATATTTCCAATACTCGGCATGGTGCATATCGAAAACAAATCCACTTGGGTCAAATATTTCAGTAAATTTCTTGTTTTTTGTCACTATATCGTTGTAACTATGTAGTGCTGTCATTTTTCTAAATGGAATATATTCAATTTCACAAAGTCCAAAATGAAATAAACACAGCTGTCAAATATGCACTACATTAGTTGTCAAAAGATTTTTGCTGAAAAAGCAATTGTAAATAAATCAAGACTAATCAATTTAACGTAATCTGATGATGCTAACACGATTACCGAAACAGTCATTCAGAAATTTCTAACCAGTGATTTTATTGTAAACCTCTTTATATTAATAACAGTTGTATCAAAACATAAATCATGTAATAAGAAATTAGTTACTTTAATTTTATTTTTTAACAAATTCGCAGAACAGATTAACTTATGGAAAAAATAGCCATGTTTGGTACTAGTGAATATTGTTGTTCTATATTTTCAATATTTGGCATAGTGTATATCGGAAACAAATCCTCTAGGATCAAGCGTTTGAATAAATTTCTTGGTTTTTGTCAGTCCATCGTCGTGACGATACAATGATGTCATTTTTCTAAATGACAGATTCACAAAGTTTAAAACGAAATAATTACAACTGCCAAATATGCACTAAATTAGCTTGTCAAAATAATTGTTAAAATATATATATATATATATATATATATATATATATATATATATATATATATATATATATATATATATATATATATATATATATATATATAATATATATATAAATATATATAAGAGCCACAATAAATAAAGCAAAATTAATCAGCCTTACGTGAACTCCTGATGATACTAACACGATTATCGAAACGCCCATCCAGAGATTTCTAACAGGTGATGTTATAGCAAATCTCTTTATATTAATTTTATAACAAGAAATACATGATGTAATAAAAAATTAGTCATTTTAATCATATTGTATATTGTTTCATTTCTTGGTTTTCTTGAAGTGGTTATGTTGTGCTATTTATTTGTTTGGGGCCTAAGATTTTTCTTTCCTTCTTTTCAATATCCTCGATGTCGCTCTATTCAAAATGAGCGTTTCTGCCCTAATACACATTCTGGGTTAATAACTGTGTTTTAATGTCTCAGTTTTGTGTTTTTAGATATGCATTTTTTGTTGTAAGCATTTTTTATAAGTCCCAATGCCGTTTCCATTTTTTGACATCTACCTTCATTGACCGCTTTTTTCAACCCATTTTCCATGATTATTTCACCCAAATATTTGAATTGGGAGACTCGACTGATGGTTCCATATTTTGTTTTTAGAAATGGTGTTCTTAGTCTGTTGCAGGTCATGTATTGTGTCTTTTCAAAGGAAATTTGGAGCCCTGCCTTTTGTGCTGGTTCTTTTAGGATTTCAATCTGTTTTTGTGCCGTTAATATATCTTGAGCCAAAATTGTTAGATCATCAGCAAACGCCAGACAATCAATTTTGATGTTGGTTTTCCCTAGTTTAATGGGCTGGTCAATATTCAGGGCCGACTTTTTTTCGCGCCACTTCTGTATTTCTTTTTCTAGAACGCAGTTAAATAAGAGCGGCTAGAGTCCATACCCTTGTCTCACTCCAGTTTTAATTTCGAAGGGCTCTAAGATGTCACCCATGAATTTAACTTTTGCCTTGGTGTTAGTTAATGTTGCTTTAATAATTGCCAGCGTTTTCAGATCTAGTCCTTGTTCTTTCAAGATTTGGAATAAAGATTCGCGGGCAATAAAAGCATATGCTTTTTTTGAAATCCACAAATGTCCAGACGAGATTTTTATTGTACAGTTTTTGGATCGACTTTAGATTCAGGGCCTGTTCAGGGCTGGATCTGCCCGGTGGAAAACCTACTTGATATTCACCAATTTTAGGTTCTAACTGTCCTTGTGCTCTGTCTAGTAGACATTGAGATAATATTTTTTGACAAACTCCCAACAAAAATTAACTTGTCGAAAAAATAAGCATGTTTGGTACTAATGAAGGTAGTTTTTCTATATTTTTAATGTTCGGCATTGTGTATATCGAAAACAAATCCACGTGCGTCAAATGTTTCAGTAAATTTTTTGGTGTTTGTTATTACATCGTTGTGACGATATAGTGCTTTTTTTTTTTCTAAACGGGAAATATTCAGTTTTACAAAGTTCAAAACGTCTGTCGAATTATGCACTAATATAAATAAATTAAGACTAATTAATTTAACGTAATCTGATAATGCTCGTACAATTGCCGAAACGCTCATCCAGAGATTTCTAACAAGTGTTTTTATAGCAAATCTCTTTATATTAACAAAATTATATCAAAACGTAAATCATGTAATAAGGAATTTATTATTTTAATTATATTTTTTTGACAAACTCGCAAAAAAATAATTTAACTTGTCGAAAATTGACAATTCCATCTCCAACCTCGGTTTTAGCTTCTTTCCGCTCGCAATTACCCGCTTAATATCTTCGTTAAAATTAAGTAACTGGGCTGTAACGGTACCTTAAGGGCTATAAACAATTATATCACATCGTTTTATTCAATAACCTCCAGGCAGAAATTAATTCTGTTCTATCGCATCCTAACTTTTCTATGTATCGTTCTATTTTTAAGTCGATATTTTTGTAAAAATTCAAATTGAAATGCCATTGAAGGGAATTAGGTTATGTTTTACATGAACGTAATGAAGGATGGCTCGTTTTTTTATTCCTGACTATATACAGAGGTAGAGTAAAAATTCAGATACTTTTCAAATTAAATATTGTTTTTTTTATTGAAAATCGATTTATTTTGCAACGTACTGTTCTTTTTGCTTGATACATTTCAACCGACAAGTTTTATTTCATTTTTATGCCTTCCAGGAAGTACGACTATACGAATAGTCCTCGTATGCGTTATCAATTTATAGCACAAATTGGGCAATGCCGTTGCTGCAGCGGCAGAGAAATGGACTGGTACATTACTGTGGTGAAATAAAACATTTCTCTTCATTAAATTATGGTGATTTTTGTATAAACTCTTCGTGAAATTTCCAATAATATGCAGTAAAATACTTTCTTGTGCTCACCTTTCCCTTCCAAATAGTTGACAATGATAATACCTCGCGAATCCAAGAAGACAGTGACCATGGTCTTTTCAGTCAATAGAAGTGTTATTCGTGGCATCACCGGGTAAAGCACACTGTTTTAACTGCTTCTTCATTTCTGGTATGTTTTGTTTTTGGCCCAGGGTGAGTAGATGCGACACCCATCGCCATGGTAGCTTTCTCATGTCCATATGTTCATCATCTCAACAACTACAAACTCTATAATTTTATTCTGTAATCAGCCAATTCCATATCATGTTGCCATACGATATCAGGGACACACCTAAGTTTGTGGCATTACTGGTGCTGCTTCGACCACATCGAAACTCAGTAAACCACTTCTGAACTATAAAATGAAAAGAAGCAGAGTCTCCGTAAAAAAAATCCAACTTTTCTTCGCTTTACGCGATAGTTTTAGCAATTTTAGATCTATAAACAATCTAGTTGATTCTTGTCGGTATGCTTGAAAACCAATTTAATAGGATTGTAAAGTGGAATGCGTTAGATTCAGATTCTAAATCAATAAATATTATAGCGATTTTAGCGTTGTTCTTCCTTGTAATGCATACCTCGAAAAGAAGAGGTTGTAAGTAAAGCAATCTGTTTTACATTCCCACATTCGATTAGAAGAAAACACATTTAAGATGAAAAATGATGGTGGAATGGTGAAATGATGCAAATGTGACATTCAGAAACATACATTTTCCCCTCAGATTGAGGTTGATACGTTTAGAAGAGGAAAAATGGATGTGTTTATCATTATTTCGATAGTAAATTATATAAGAAAGGTTACATTGAATCATAGTCAGTTTAATTGTTTTCTAGAAATTTTCAACACAGTGACGTGTGGAGGTTAAGTCGAAGCTGTCAAAACGATTTTCTGACCAAGATTAAACGATGGTTATTTACAAGATTTTTAAAAAGTGGGTATTTCGAATTTCGAACACCTAATATTGATAAAGTAGTTCTCAGATTATTTAACTTCATTATTTAATTTCAATATTCATTATTGTTAAATATACACAATATGTCGGAAAAATAACGCGGAAAGGAAGTTAGTTAGCAACAATTATTTATTTTTATTCAAATTATATCCCTTCCGTATCAATACACTACTGGGTATGTTCAACCAATGCCAGCATAGAATTTGTATGTCGCTTTTCGGTAATCGGTCACATGTAACACTGTCATAAACCGTTCCTTTCATCGCCAGTTTGATCTTCGGGAACAGGAAATAGTCACACGGAGATAAACCTGGTGTATACGGAAGATCTTGAAACTCGCACACTTGTTTTTCGCCAAAAACTCACGAATATCGATGGTCTGGTGAGATAGTGCATTATAGTGCAACAGAAACCGGCGCTTGATGTTCGGCCGTCATTAGAATGATTCTCTTCCACAAACGCTCCATAACACTTAGATGATATTCACCAGTAACATCTTGACAAAGTGGAACGAATTCCCGAAGTATTATACCTTGACAGTCGTAAAAACAAATTGTTTTCTCTCGTAGCTCCTGGAAAGGCAATTGTTTCAATTTCGGAAAGCTTGGAGACTTTCAGGTAGCGGTTTGGCTCGTCAACAGTTACAATCGATTGCAGAAATGTGGGTTGTTATTTGTGTATCCGAAATTGTTAAAAATGGTGTTGTTCGGCGTCATCTGACATATACATCCTAAAGTTTAACATTATTGACTGTTTACGTACTCAGGACGTTTTGTCATACGGACGCTATTGGTGTTGTTTAGTGGCGCGAAAATTGTATCTCGGTCAAAAAATAAAATTAGCTCGGTTAGAATTTTCGCGCGATGATTTAATACGACTTTGGACGTGGATTATCTCAACAATAGTGAGTCGATCAACTCACTTTGGCTCTTGGTGCTGAAGCACCATCTAAAACCACTGTATATCACTGGTTTACTTAGCTCAATCGTGGCCATTGTTCGCTGACGGATGAATTTAAAGAAGGTCGTCCAAAACCGGTTGTTGTATCAGAAAACTTCAAAACTGTGCGAGAACTGATAAAGCAAGATCGTCATGTGATATACCGTGAAATTGAGGTATCCCTGGGCATTAGTATGACAAGCATACTCAAGATTTTACATGAACATTTAGCCGTGAAAATGATTTGTGCGCGTTGAATTCCGCATGATTTGACAATCGCTCAAAAAACGGCTCGCGTCGATTGGTGGAAATAAAAATGCCTAAAAAATAAACTCGTGGTTATACAAAAGCCATGTATAACATCTGCACAGGTGACGAAACTTAAATCTATGCGTATGAGCCCGAAAGTAAATAGCAGTTGACTGTATGTGTCTTTCAAAATGAATCAAGCCGAACAAAAATTGTTCGCTCTAAAAGCAAATGGTCGCCTTTTTTTTTGAATAAATAAACATATCGCTACAGTACCACTTGGGAAATGTAGAATGGTCAATTCTGAACGGTACAAAACCATTTGCTTGCAGAAGTCTTTGAAGAAATATGAAAAAAAAACAACCTGCAGCGCAGAATCATTCTTCACTAAGACCACGCGAGATCTCACTCATCGAATCGAACAGCTCAATATTTGACCAATCGAAACATTGAATTGATGGATTATCTGCCGTACAGTCCTGATTTGGCACCCAATGATTCCCTTTTGTTCCCGTCTATGTGGTAATAAACTACGTGGTCAACGATTTTTCGACGCCAGAAGAAGCGGGTGATGCGTGCAAAATGTATATTTTGAAGATACTTTCATCGGAATGGAAAAAGGGCTATGAAAATTGGTTTAAACGTATGCAAAAGTATATCGATCATCGCGAAAACTATTTTGAAAAACAATAAAAGCATTTTCAATTATAAATATTTTTCTTATTTATTATTCCGGATACATAAATAGTAATTCTCGTAATAAGGGCCTTGGACTGTTGAACGCGAGCCATTTCTTGGTTTTAGGCATGAGGAACAATCGAGCACAGACTTTCTTTCGCTTAAATCCTTTATCAAAATTTCGTGAATCATGTCTTTGATCGTATTCAATTCCTCGTCTATCGACTGCGAGAGTGGAATTCGCATCGTAGGTAATCATTTCACGCACTTTTTCTACAAACTCATCGCGATTTTTGTT
This sequence comes from Cosmopolites sordidus, assembly GCA_031761425.1. NCBI lineage: Eukaryota > Metazoa > Arthropoda > Insecta > Coleoptera > Curculionidae > Cosmopolites > Cosmopolites sordidus. The sequence goes on along the minus strand of JARFXV010001767.1, from coordinate 79,404 downwards.
TTTCCGCCTTGGAATCGCTTATGTTACTCGAACACACGTGTATGGGCTAAGCAGTCATCACCGTAATCATCGTTCTTAGAGGAGATATACAGCATCAAATTATGTTCTGTTTTCCAAGGCATCAGAATAAATAGCAATGCTATGCTTTCGAAAGGCATCATACATCAAATATGAAACTTGTTCCCATTTTATTCTTCGAGTTTTATAGGGTTCACCAATAACAATAAGCTCATTAATACGTTGACGGACAATGACATTGTGCAGCGTCACTTTTTGAAGTTGCGATACGAAACAACGTCTATCAGCATCTTCAACAAAATCTTAAATGAGGACTGAACGTAAAGCAACAATACAGGCTCCCGTGGATACAGCAGCAGGTTGAGATCCAATCCATGGATCCGGATTCTTGGGTAGATAGAACGTACATTCTCTGTTAGAACCGATTATTAATGATGGTGGTGTTCAACTTTCACTACCATTAGGATTCTGATATACTATCAAACGAGTGACAACAGGTACTGAGGACTCAATCGTAATATGTATTTTCACGGGATTCATAGGATAGTGGCTTGATAAAGTGCACTTCTGCAGCTGTAAATGTATGATTAATGGCACATGGCAACACGGACTGACATTCTTCGAAAATTGCCTCGAGAGCTCTTCTTTAATTGATATATAATGTAATTTAAGCAAAAGTGGCGCATTACAGAGAAATACAATGACCCAAGTGTCACGCTATTGTAACTTTCATCCCCCTACTTTCCATACCTCTATTCCATGTTTTAGGCGGGAACGGTTGGTATGTACAGCATCGTCAGTTACATATAAATTATGATGTGAAACGTTTCTCGTGTCGTATTTTGTATAGCACGTGTTTGAGCAGGTTTTTTGTCCAAATCGTATGACTTAATACACTTTTTCAATGAGCTTTTATATGAGAATTCATCGTCAGAAAAAACGACGAGGATTCTTATGCGGACTCTTGTGGGGAGTATGATTCAGATAAAAATTACGTACCAAGTGACAGTGCTCAATCAGATGAAAGCGAAATGTCTGATTTAGAAGAACAATCATCTCCGCCTATTTCAACTCATCTTAAGGCCATTAAAAGGAAAAAGATTCAAATCATGCAGCAGTAAACTTTGTCCCAAGATACAGGAATTGTTCAAAAAGACAATTTGAAAAATATTGAAGAAACCATACTTCAGCATCAAGAATCAGATGTAGACTTCACCCAACACTTTTTAAAACGTGACCCTCCCAAATAAGATAATTCAGACTGGAAAACGACAACTACTAATTTACCAGATTTTAATTTTGATGGGTCCACTAAAGGTGTAAAGATAAACATGAACATCAATGATACCCCAGAAGATCTTTTCAAAAACCTTTTTACGGATAATATGATCAAATTTGTAGCCAATTGCTCTAATAATTAAGGACAAGCTTTGACAAGATGCGCAGTTTCGTCCGGTTACCGTTCATGCAATGAAAAAGTTTTTTGCCATCTATGGTTCAACAAAACAGCTCTCCTTGGATGAGTCACTGTTGCATTTTCTCGGGATGCTTGGTTTCAGAATCTATAATAAAAATAAGAAAGCCAAATATGGCATTAAATTTTACGAGTTGAAGAACCTCCGATAGTTACCTCGTAAACACCGAAATGTACTGTGGCAAAATAGAAAATGAAGACAAAGACACTACGAAATTAGAGTCTTTGATTCTAAGGTTAATGAAACCGTACCTTATGAAAAGACATAAATTATCTACGCATAATTTTTATGATAGCGATCGGCTTTCGGAAAAACTGCTTACCTTAAGACCCCATATTAATGGAACTCTACGATCTGCCCATAAAGGCAATCCCCATGAATTGATCACAAAATAGTTGAAAGAAAGTGATCATTTTTGGGTTTGCAAAAAACAAGTTGATGGAACTGGACAAAATGACGGGACAAACGCGACGTTTTATTCATTATGACTAGAAATTATCCCCGGTTGGTTCCAGTTAAAAAATCGATATGGTAAGAAAATGGTAAAGCCTGAAGAAATTGCCGTATATAACCGTCACATGTCATCACATCGATTCGACACCCAGAAAAACCATTAGAGGGTACAAAAAGGTAATATTTCACATGCTGGATAATTGCAAAAATATTGCAAAAATGATTCTAAAACGTGCAGATTCCTAGACTTTAGCGACAGCCTTATAAAATTTTTACTAGAAATTCCAGATAATGTTAAGGAAAAAAATCTATTTCAACGTCATAAACATGGCAATCCATATGCTCCACAAGTCAAAATCCATTAAAGGGCCACTGGCCTGAAAGAAATCTTGGTGATCTAACTGCCAAATCCAACAAGAAAATTATTTTTGAAGTGCAGAAAATGTACAAAAAATTGCTTTTGTAAAGAAACAGCCTATTGCTGCAAGGGTTGTTTAAATAAACCACCCTTGTATCTAGAATGTTTTGAAGAATGGGCTCAAAGCAGTACAAAATAGATTTATAGATTTTTCCGCAAAAATCTAAAATATTTCTTTCGTTTTCTACTTAAAAGTATTATTAGAGGTGTATTTTGTTTTTGGATTAAAAATGTAATAAAATATGTGTTTCTATGAGTAGTTTTTATCTCATCTCAAAAAGAAATAATGATGCTGATAGACGTTTCACCACAGCATATACCAGTTTCATCTAACAAAAAACAACAATGGTGTATGACGTCCAACTCTGATTAGCGTTCTGCTAAAATCAGATTAATACTCACCCGTTTGATACGACAGAACTCTGCTCTGCGTTTTGACATTTAAACAACAAAAAGTAATGTTTCAGTTTCAGTTCCGAAATGTCGAGATGTCGGTTAACTACTAAATAAAAAATACCAATATACACTACTGTGAATAGAGAGTGCAACACCAAGAAAACAGAGAGATAATGAAATGAAAATTGAGGAAAAACTCATTATATGACACGTATAACATGATTACAATTACAGCCTAATACGATTTAAGATAAAGGTAATATCCGGGGATAGCTACCCTCACCTATATACCAGAATGATAGCGAACCGCTGAGTTGAGAGGTACGGTGTGAGTAGTATTGCTTTAGTCGCGGTAAAAGACGCCATGTCGCAGAGAACGATTACTGTCTGAATAAGTGTCCGAGTTTGAGCGAGGTTGTATTGTGGATCTGCGAGAGGGTGGTATGTCATATAGGGACATTGCTTCTCTATTACATCGCCAGATCAGTACTATTCTCCGTATATGGCGTCAGTGGAAAGACCACTGTCATCTGGTGCTTAACTGCGTACAAGTGCACGGGACGGAAGATCGATATCGCGGACCATACAGCCACATTACGTGTCGTTGCGCAACAGTGGGGAGTTGTACTCGATCGCTCACTCACTGCCAGTATTGTTCGACGCCGTCCACTGCGGGATGGCTTTCGGACCCAATGCCCATTTTTGAGGTTGTCACTGACTCCCACCCACCGCCGACATCATCTGGAATGGTGTCAGATGCGACAAAATTGGGACCAGGAATGGAATAGTGTTGTTTTTTCTGATTAGTCTAGAATTACACTCCTGAGGTGTGATGGACAGATATTCGTCCGACGTCGTCAAGGTGTTGTTGTTCGACACACGGCACCACAACGTGGAGTAATGGTAAGTGGCGCTATAAGTTATGAATTACGAAACACTCTCATACACATTCGAGACACATTTACCGCTCAAAGTTACATGATAGAGGTTGTAGAGGCCGAATGCTACCATTTCTGCGGAGGTTGCCAGGAAACATATTCCAACAGGATAACGTCCGGTCACACATAGCACGAACTGTGCTTGACTCCTTTGCTACAAACCATATCCTATATTATCTTGGCCTGCCCGTTCACCTGAGTTGTCACCAATAGAACATGTATGGGATATGATTGGTCGACGACTCACTCGTCATCCACATCCACCGGCGACGAAGGATGACCTCTGACAGTGTATACAAAAGGCATGGGCTGACATCCCCTAAGTCACCATTCAAAACCTGATTCGTTCAATGTCACGTCGGTATGAAGCAGTTATTCGAACAGTCAGGGTTATACAAGGTACTGATTTGCTGTGCTATTTCTAGGTGTACCCTCCCCCCAGCAATTGTAATCATTTTACTACCTTTTTATGCACTACTTATTAAAAAAAAATTCTTACCCTAACTCTCTTTTTTGCTGCTGTTGCAATATCTATTCACAGCAGTATATTTAACTGGAATAAAAGCTATGTTATATTAAGTTTAATAATTGCAATAATTGCCAGCAGTTGGCGTTGTTTTTAAAATCTGAAAACATCGACATTATTTATGGGTATAACTAATAATTTCTTATATGAATTTTTTTCTAGGGTATAATTTTTTATGGATGGATAAGATGATTTAAGATGACACATAATTGATTTACATGATATTGTTTATCGTATTATATATCTTAAACAACAAAGAACTTCTGTACATTCTTCTCATATCTCAACAATTAGTGCATTGACCCTGGTACTGTTCAAACGCGCTACAGAATTAATCGCATTTTTTTACGAAATTTTAATTGACGTTCACATTAGATCCATCCGCTGGTTGCCGGCTCTATTTTCATTATCAGTAATATTGGCTCGACGCATTGTTGAAAATTTTACTTCAAAAAGTGACTGCTATCTGACTGTGATTGAATCAAGTGATTTCGTTCTCATCAATATTTAATTCGGATCAATTTCGAGCCAATACGGTCGGCCTATTTTAAATTCTGATAGTGTTTGCCGCCTGTATCGCATTACTAGACATTGGTAAGTAGTTATCTGATCGGAAATATTATGGATACAATTTTTATTAACTTCCATGGCTGCATTAATTAAAAAAATAGCATGTTTCGTACTAATTAATGTGGTTTTTCTATAATTTCAATATTAGTAAAAGCAAAATTTGTTTTTCAGTACCTAAAAAACCAAAATATCTTACGCTGATGCCTTTAAAATGTTATAAAAGTGCTACGCCGATGAAGCTATGTCAAAAAAAATATTTACAAGTGCTACAAGTTATGGTAGAGAAGTAGTCGGAGATGAACTTCTTTCAGGAAGACCTTTTACGTCAACTGATGAAGGAAACATTACCAAAATAGAGTAAAGTATATTGGGTAATGATCGATCAACTGTAAGAGACATTGCAGATAGTAACGTTCATATATGTAATAAAACAGTTAATTCATCACGCATCGCAATAATTATTCATCAATTACTCGGTAAAAATCAAACATATTCTATTTCACAAGTACTATATTCTCCAGATATGACACAGTGTGACTTTTTCCTTTTCCTCGATTGAAGAAATTACACCGCTTTGAGTGCATAAATTCTATTCAACAGTTCGCTGAACGTTTTGGGGGAAATACCAGAAATTGAATATAAAAACTGTTTCGAAGACTGGAAAAAAATTCTGGGCAACAAGAAAGATAAAAATTATAAAAACCACATAGATGAACTCTTGAAAATCTTGTGAAATACTAAGGGGTGGTATGTCCTCAAAAAAGCATTTTTTACACTCATTTTTTTCCCGGAAAATTTGGGTGCAGTAAGCGACGAACAAGGAGAGAGGTTTCACCAGGACATCAGGACATTAGAAGCAAGAAACCAGGTAATCTGGAAGAGATAATGTTACGAAAGACAAGAAGACAAAGTGAAAGCTTTCGTCGCTATAATATATTTTTTATTTACATAATCCTCAGTAATTTCTTTGTATAGCTTTAACAGGTTTTATATATTTATATTAAAGAAATATTAGATTGTAAAAATATGTCGTCTCCTTTTTTTCACCACCACTGACCCCCTGTTACGAAAAAACTATACTTGCTGCAGTAATTAGCAGTAATCATTTTCGAATTTAGGACTACAAAATGCTTCATATACACCTATTTTCATCAATATCACCTCAAAAAAGTTTAAAGTTAATTTGTGTTTTATTTAGTAAATCACTTTACTTCCTGACCACATTAGTTTGTATTATTAGACCTGAATCTAAAATCTCTGTAACGCTCATTAGGTATGTTAACTAAATGGAAAACTGAACTTCCGGAAAGTTTTTTTGGATCAAATTTTTAATATAACCAATGTGAATGTTTGAAGAAATGCGACTGTTGTTATTTTCAGTTCAATGGAATCACTTGACTTTTATTATTGGTTAGATGTCAAATAATCACCCATATTCCACGGATGTGCCCTGTTGGCAGCGGAAGACCCAGATATGGGTGAATAATTCTCTGACAACATTTCCTCCACGAGCCTTAGTGTATCCCCCATATTTTGGACTCCGTCCAAGATAAAAATATGATGACGGAGGATACTCATATTATATTGCCAAGTCAAGTCTTTGGATAGCGCTGGGAGGTGGGACTCGTGTCGTCTTTCTTAAAAGTTCTTTCAGCAGCTCTCAGATGTTGACTGGATCCAGACTTATGCAAGCTATTAGGCCAGATATTGGTCTCTAGAGATAACTGTTGAGACACATATCATTTGGGTATTTTGATGAAACATCGTCAAGAAAGGAAACTTCTTCGATGAACAGACTAGCACACGGAAGAATAATTTGAATATTTATTCCATTCGTGAAAACACAGCAGTATCCCCTCCATTCGTGAAACACAATGGAGGGGATACTGCTCGAGAGGTGGAACGGCATGTTAAAATGCGGGTAGCACAGAGGGGAATGGAAACATGTATACTTGGAAGATGGGATAGAATGCCCTGAACACAGATCAGAGGACGAACAACAATATATGAAGCAGTATATAAAGAAAAAAGTATGAAAAATAAAGGCAGTATGTAAAGAAATTGATATGGAGCTAGGCAGGCCATATAGCGAGGAGATGGGACAACGGGTGGACCAAAGCAATTTTGGATCAAGCAGGTTTTCGACCGGGCAGATCCTGCCTGGAACAGACCCTAAAACTAAAGTTGATCCTAAAACATCAAAAACTTTACAATAAAAATCTCGTCTGTACAATAGTTGATTTCAAAAAAGCATATGATTCTATTGACTGCGATTCTTTATTCCAAATCTTGAAAGAACAAGGACTAGATCTGAAAACGCTGGCAATTATTAAAGCCACACTAACTAACACAAGGCCAAAAGTTAAACTCAATTGGGTGACATCTCAGAGCCTTTCGAAAGTAAAACTGGAGTGGGACAAAGGGATGGACTCTCGCCGCTCTTATTTAACTGTGTTCTAGAAAAAGTTATACAAGAGTGGTATGTAAAAAAAATCGGCCCTGAATATTGATCAGACCATTAAACTAGGGAGAACCAACATCAAAATAGATTGTCTTGCGTTTGCTGGTGACCTAGCAATTTTAGCTCAAAACAGATTGTAATCCTAAAAGAAACAGCAGAAAAAGTAAGACTCCAAATTTTCTTTGAAGAGACATGATACATAACCTGCAACAGACCAAGAACACCGTTTCTAAAAATAAAATATGGTATAATCAGACGAGTCTCTCAATTTAAATATTTGGGTGAAATAATCATGGAAAACGGGTTGGAAAAAGTGGCTAATAAAGGTAGATGTCAAAAAAATGGAAACTGTATTGAGACTTACACAAAATATTTACAACAAAAAATGCGTATCTAGAAACACAAAACTGAGACATTACAACACAGTTACTAAGCCAAAATGTCTATATGGCGCAGAAACGCCTATTTTGAATGGAAATAAAGACATCGAGGAGATTGAAAAGAAATAAAGAAAAATTGTAAGAAAAATTTTAGGCCCCAAACAAATAAATAGTACAACATACCGACTTCGACAAAACCCAGAAATCAAACAATACACATATATACATAGCGATATGAGAAAAAAAATACTTAAGTTTTACGAACATATAAAACGGATGAATCCGAATAGGCTAACTAGACAAAGTTGAATTTTATGAAAATAGTAGCAGAGCTAAAATAGAAACAATTAAATGGATTGTTATTGTTTTATTATTTTTTGCAAAATGATTATTTATAAACTTATATCATTCAATTTCACTATTAGAAATTTACAAAAAAGTATTGTAAAAAATAGTTTTTCTAAACGTCCTTTTTCTATATTTGTTTAGATCCTCTATTCTACGTGAAAAAAAAAACTTTTTTAAATTATACATTTAAAGAATAATTAATTCCCAAAATTCGTAAAAAAAACAGTTATTCCAAAGTTTCAAGTTTTTACTTCGGTCCCCATGACTACCTACCTTTTTTTTCTGGTCTTCACATTCAATGCCTATATTTAAAATGACACATAAATTACTTTTATACTTGAAAAGACTACTTGTTTTAACTCTTGAAATTGCAAAAGAATATATCTAAATTTTCAAAAAACTGTCAAAAATTCTGTTAAATTTGAAATAAAAATAGTTATATTTAATTTAAAATAATAATTAAATTAAAAACTCACCGGACACTAGTGGCGTGCTATTTGACGACTCGTATCCATCATCCAAAGTGGAAGTGGGTGTCGAATGAATCGTAGTAACTTTTTTCAGATCCTCCTCACTTTTACCAGCAGGAATGGTCTCGTTACTTCCAAAATGCTCACTGGACACTCCATTTTGGCCTTGAAAATACAGAAAACTGTAAAGCTTTTATGCGATGGTAAAAGAAATTAAATTAGCTGCCGGAAATTCGATCCAAAATACGTCCCAAGCGTCCTGCTGATGGTCCATAAAGGTTTCCTTCCGATACAGCATTAAAAATTTACGCCAGGATTATTAGAAGATAATATCGGACCGTTTTAGAAATCTGGGATAGACAATGGTGCGAGATTTTTGATTCCATTATAATGTTTTCAGAAAGTTTCTAATTGCAGGATTTTTTTATTTTCTGCGATATTATACATTTTACTAGTATTCGGATTTTAATCAAAAACTTGTAACAAAATCAGGATGAACCAGACATTAACATTTTTTTAATATTAAAAAGGCACTACGACAGATGGTACAGCCTGTAGTGCCGAAAAGTTTGGGTAAAATTTTTAATTTTGATTTTACGAGGGTGATTGTTGTTCCTATCGCATTAGGCGTACCGATAAATAATTTACTTTTTTTTCAAATTTTAAAAACACTGCAATCTACTGAGAATAATTTAACCTAATATATCATAACCCATATTTTCAATTATTATATATATACAAGCGGTATTTTTTTAAATAAAATCCGTTTGTGAATGAGGGTGAAATTGACGAACAGTCGTCGCAGTGCACTTCTGCGTCTGCTCCCAGCATGCTCTATGCGCGTTTAGGCGCCATTTGCAGATGTCTGTCTGTGTGCTAAGTTGTAGAAGTTTATAATATTTAAGAAAATTGAGTCGCCTACCGACTGTGTGACACGAGCTGTAATTCGATTCTTGAGTGCAGAAAACTTGGCAGCAGCGGAAATTCACAGTCAGGGACTGTGAGTGGACGGGCAGGTTAATGTGCATAATGAGCTACGACCTGGCTGACCTCTGATTTCTGAAGATTTGGTTTAGGTTGTGGACAACAATAATCGAAAAATCTGACGATTCACGATTTCAAAGTTATGAAGTTAATTTCCACAAGTTTCAAGGTCAGTTTTGTACCCTACTGTTTCGGAGAAACTGAATTATCGAAAAGTATGTTCTCTGTGGATTTCAAGACTGCTTTCTGACGATCAGCAAACAAAGATATTGAGCTGTGCTTTATCGTTATTGACTCGATACTATCAGAAAAAAGATGAATTCGTAGATCACATCCGTTACAGGGGATGATATTTGGGTGATTCATATGACTTCTGAGTCCAAGTAACAGTCAATGTGATGACAGACTAACCAGAGTGAAAGCCAAACAGATAATTTCAGCACAAAAGATCATGGTAACTGTCTTTTGGGTCCCTGGAAAGGAATATTGTTAGTGAATTTTATGCCGAGAGGCGCAACAATTATTTCTGATACGAATTGTGTCACTTTGAGAAAACTCCAACGTGGACTACTGTATTTCGGAGTGATGTTGCTCCATGACAATGCAAGGCCACATGATGATGCACAAACAGAAGGTCTAATCAAGTCTTTTGGATGGGAAGAACTAGATGATCCACCTTACAGTCCTAATTTTGCAGCCAGTGATTTTCACTTATTTTGAGACTTAAAGCAGTTCCTTGGTGGTCAAAGTTTCAACGACGACGAATAATTCATCGCAGGCGATTGGCAAAACAATTCATGGTTATTACATCATCGTATACTGCAGTAATAATTCGCCAATTTTTCGCTGAAAATCAAACAAATACCAATCAACAAGCACCCCCACTGTTCGACTTTTTTGTCTTCCCTCAATTGAGGTAATCACTTCTTGGATGCCGTTTTTGAGTCAACAGAGAGAAAGTTTAAAATTCACTGGCTGCTTTGAAAGAAATAGGAAAAGTTGAGTGTAGAAACTGATTCGAAGACTGAGAGAAATGATAGAATAAGTGTATTGTAGTGAGAAGGGTTTACTTAAAAAATAAATTTTTGTTATTTTATTTAAAAATTCCTCTTAATTTTTGATCATGGTATCCTTTTTATCATGGATTATCACTGCTGATCGATTCCAGATTGAACATCATTGTTACATAAACCGACGTTAATTAGTTCTTCAATTAGTTTGGTATGCTGTTTGCGGTCAAAAGCACTTTGAAGCACATTTTAAAGAAGCACACATTCTTTTAGACGCACTAGAGATAATTCTTACCTTTAAAAAACATTTCTGAAAGACTTCTGGTCGATTTCGGCTTTTTGTGCATTTTCAAACTACAACTTCTCGGAACATCTTCCGATCCTTTTCGTTTTCTGTCTTCCAGTGCCAAATTGTTTTGGATGGTTTTGATTTTCGTCGAGGTTTGCTGTTCGGGGATCGTCTTCTCATTTTTGAAGGGCTTCAACGGAATATTGTCGTAAACGTGCGACATGTTCCTCTTAAATATTTTACTCCATCAAGACTTGCCGAAAATTGCGGTGATTGATTAGGCTCGGCTTGATGTTAGGCTGGTCCTCATCGAGAATTTTAATTCTATAATGGAATCATTAAGGTTTTCATCTAATATTAATATACAATGATGTACAGGGAATTCTTGAAACAGTAGATGTTTAATATTTTCTAGTTATTATTAAGGAAAATAATTAAATCTATTTAAATATTTAATAAACGTGTCTGAAATCACTATATCTGCATGCATACTATGCTTATCACACCTAAGAGCATTAATGTTTCAGGCGAAGTAAATCTGTATTAATAATACCAGACAAAATGTTCCTGGTGAATCAGGTTCATATGTAAACTCTCTGTGAAAAAATTGATTAAAATTGAACTTTTCCTGAAATGTAAATTTCTTATCTTAACAAACTCTCCACTACCAAATTTCGTTTAAGAAAGTTATTGGTAAAAATTGAAAATAAAATTATTATTTCAACACACTGTTACTATTAACTTTTGGACAAAGGTAAGTTGGATTAAACGCCAATATTTTTACTCCAAAAATCTATATATATATATATATATATATATATATATATATATATATATATATATATATATATATATATATATATATATATATATATATATACAGAATAAGGATACAAGCGCAATATGAGCATTATAATACATTTGCATAAAAGCAAGATTTGAGGGTTTATTTCCATAACAAAATAAATTTCTTATCTTAACAAACTCTCCACTACCAAATTTCGTTTAAGAAAGTTATTGGTAAAAATTGAATATAAAATTATTATTTCAACACCCTGTTAGTATTAACTTTTGGACAAAGGTAAGTTGGGTTAAACGCCAATATTTTTACTCAAAAAATCTATATGTATATATATATATATATATATATATATATATATATATATATATATATATATATATATATATATACAGAATAAGGATACAAGCGCAATATGAGCATTATAATACATTTGCATAAAAGCAAGATTTGAGGGTTTATTTCCATAACAAAATAAATTACCTTATTAATCAAAGTACTACTATTGTTAGCTATTACTTTTTCTTGTCTTTCTGTCAAAGAATGGATTCTGCGCCAAAAGAACTTTTGGTTTTTTGAGCCCATTCATTCACAAAGCCAAATTTTCACTTTTTCGTTAGAATGTAAATGTTCTGAAAGTACGGACTGCATCGATCGAAGTAAGTGGCATTCCGAAGGGCCTAAGTTCGGTGCATACAACGTGTGAGTTAGAACGTCCCATTTAACGTTTTTCAAATGGTTTTTTACATATTTTACAACATGAGGGGTCGAGCATTGTTATGTTAAAAAATGACTTTATCGTGTTTTATTGGGCAACATTTAATGATTCTGCCAATTGTTTCAAGTTATGAGTTGAGTCTTCATTTAATAATGCTTGCAAATCTGCATCTTCAAACTTATTCGGCTGTCTTGGAGATTTCTTGTATTTTATATAAAAATCACCACTTTTAAAGCTTTTAAACCATCGTTAACAAGTTTTTTGTGATAGAGCATGTTCGCCATAAGGTTCAACCAACAACAATCGATAACTTTCAGTAGTCGTTTTTTTCAAATAAAAAATTATTAAACTTTCCCGCAAAACGTATATTGCTGGTACATAATCATCAGCACCATATGTATATATACTGCAGGATGAAGAACTCTTCTGCAAGCTTCCAATTCGCGCCGTCTTTACTATAGCTGCTCTCGTCTGCCATTCGATTCTAATATATTTGATAATATCCATCATGTTTTCGGTCTTCTTTGTAGATGCTTATGATCAAGTGATATCTACCCCAGGCTTGCTTTGGTCCATCTCTCGTCACATCGCTTCGCTATATGCCCTTGCTATATTTCAATTGTGAGCCTGTTTCAATTCCGTATGCCATAACAGGTAGGATGCACTGATAAAAGAGTCTTCAAAGTAGGAATTTGTTCTTAACCCCAATCAATCAATCAAACAGCCCATATCTTCTACATGAAATTGTGGAACCGAACGGTCGGGGATATATAACTCCTGACTACTGTTGTCTCATTGGAAAGAAGTCAAAAAACTACACACACACATATATATATATATATATATATATATATATATATATATATATATATATATATATATATATATATATATATATATATATATATATATATATATATAGAATACGATCATAAAATATTTTTATTCCATAACTTCCTTTTTACTTCATCCTATCAATTTATACCTTCTGCAGAAATTACCATATATTTTAGTTTTTCTGGTAAAATTCTCATATTGAACTTATTTGTCGTTACTTCTAATGCTGTTCTAATTCGTCTTGGTTTGGAGCTATAAGTAGAACATCATCTCGGTAATATAAAATGTTTAATTGTGTTGTTTCTTATCCAGTAATCTCTTTTTGTCTTCCCTGTATTGTTTTATTTATTATAAGGTTAAACAGTAACATATTTAAATAGTCTTGTATCTTTCCAGTACATACTCAATGGGATTTGTGGGTGTCATCGTGTCATCTGTTCTTGTTTCAAATGTGAAATTTCAGGATAAATCTGTAAGTTTCTTTATTAGATGCAATATTAACACAATTTTTTTAAGTATGATGTAGATAAAATTGATACACCTGAGAGAACGAACTAAACATTAGGGAGGAGATTAACTAGAAGGTGTACATTTTAAAGACACATCATTATCAATGTTTTCTGAACAAGTTAAAACATAACACAGATTACTCGTTGAAATAAAGGTTGCGTAAAATCCAAAAACGAATATCAAAATCTATATAATCTTCAGGTATCAAACTCTGTCCAACTGTTTGTTCTATAACAACTATTTTACACTAGACAACAAGAAACAACATTATAGATATATATTTAAAAAGGAGTTCATTTAAAAATATTGTTTTAAATGAATATTGTTGTATATGTGCAGTGTTCTAATACTATCTCTGGCCGATGCATTCAGAAAAAAAAAAGTTATTTTACCTACTATGTAACGTACTGGGATAAAATAAATATTTTTCTAGTTCCCATACACTAATGTATTTACACATTAAAATTCCTTCCATTAAAATTTCGTGCTCCTATATATGAATATATATATATAGTGTCAGTCAACTAAGAACGCGAAAACCTTAATTTGCAGCAGATAGTAAACTGTATAGTCTTATTTCTTTCGAATAGAGGGAGAATCTGTTTTTAATACTTGTCAAGAAACATTATATAGGGGATTGTCAAATGGCAGAAAAACGTAGATAGGAAGTTATTTTTCTTTGTAGTTATCATTGGAAATGTCGTTCGATTTTATCTTAATGATGATGGTAGCCCAATAATGAAACATAAAATGTTAATGATTTGGTATAATGCAGCCTAATAATAATAATATATTGGAAATTTACACTTTCTTATGGACAATTTGATGTTTTAAGAATGTTAGAAGTTAATGGCAGCCAAAACTGGGATCATCAGGAAAAAAAGAGAAATCGAGACGACTAAAACGAAATCGAAATTGAACGACTGTCGCAGTGCTCTGGATTAGGATGTAAATTTTTTGCGAACGTGTGGGGATGTATGAATCATAAGCTTCATTGATTGATAAGCAATTTATTGGGGGCAAATATTCATATTAGGAGCATGTTGGACACATGACAGGATGACTGGACACATTCTTGATATAAACGATATTATGTTATGAGTAATTAACGGATCTTTCAAATTGAGTGGTTTTTTAAATTCTTGAATAAAGCACAGTTGGCGTGGTGAATTTGCCAGTGGCGCATTGATCCTCCGGCATTGATCACAGTAAACAATTTTTCAAAGCAGACACCATATTTTATTTCCGTTCAGTTTTTTTCCTTTAACTCATATTAAGATATTATTAAAAATTAAAATCTCCAAATGTAGAAGAACGTCTGTCGACTCATCACACCAAATAATGCAGATAAAAATTCCATCCTCTCGCCACAATTTTTACATCGTAGGTCGGACGTTTACCTCCAGCGACTGTACGCCACGTCATCTTATCTCGTCGTTGGCGTTACATGTTTTGTTGGTTGCCAGAATTCGGGGGTTTGACTGCTTTGTAAAACATGCGAATTGGACGTAGATTCCCTGTGATCAAACGTATCGGTATTTAGTTTTAAACGCTAATTTGACGGGTACGAAGCGTTTGATATGTCTCGCATTGCGTATTTCGTTCGCCACGCGAATACTTGTTTTGATTTCGGATTTGCTACGTGTGTACACACTGAGTAGTACTTTTTAAATAAAAATAATCAAATTTTAATTGCTAACATCAAGGTGTCTGATTTAAAACAGTTAATAATAACATAAGTTTAGAGAAGAAAGTTGAATTAAAAACTAACGGTCGTCTCACGCCCGTGTTGAATTTGAGTCAAGTTCAAAAAAAAATGTGAAAATAGGGCGAAGTTTTAGGCGAAAATTTGACAGTAAACTATACAATAGTATTTTGTGTTTATGTGGTTGTGAAGACACCAATTCTCTATTTTGTTTCGTGTGTTTATTGTTTGGGGGTGAGCAGCAATGCACTCGTGAAAGAGTGAGGGATCTAAAACATTTGTTAGACAAAATTAAAAAGTTGTTGGGTGAAGTAAACATTGGTTCATCATTAAATTCTGCATATGCGAAAACAATAAGCGAGCATAATAAAAATGTAAAAATAACGCTTGGTACTTTCGAAGATCATTGACATTTTGAAATTTTGTAGTCAACATAACCTTATTCTTTGAGAACACAACAAAAAAAATATTCGTTAAATAAGGGCGTGTTTCTAGAATTAATAAAGTACAGTACAAAAATTGATTCCATTTTGGAAAAACTTATGAATGACTCGAAAGTTTTTAAAGGGCCTACCAAAAGTACTCAGAACAAATTACTGCAGTGTATGTTCGAAATTTGCCGTCAACATACTGTGAATAAAATTAAAAAATCATCTTTTACTGCAATAATGGCTGATGATTCCACTGACATTTCGGTTCAAACGCAAATAGTTTTAGTGTTCCGATACGACTTATATGGTTGTATTTTTGAACGATTTTGGTCACTTTCAAATCCAACTGGACAAGATGCTGAGCAGCTTTCGGACAGTTAGAACCTATTTTTAGAACTTTCCCAGATAAATTAATAGTTCAAACTTATGATAGAGCTGCTGTTATGCGTGGTCATTTGGAAGGCGCGAATGTAAAAGTAAAAAATGTGTATAAAATGCATACTTTGTATATTGATATGCTCATCATCTTTATAAATTGTTGGAGCAAACTATTTCAAGAATTTTTTTTGGTAACGTAAATTCTATTTTCAATTTTTTTACACATTCACCTGACAGAGCCGCTACATTACGACAAATTTGTGGCAAACGAATACCCACATCATCACAAATACGCTAGACTTCTCAATCCCATAAAATAGCCACGAAATTTTGGTTTAAAGAAGAAATTTAGACATATTTTGAGAATATCCAAAAAGAGGAAACAAAAAAATATAATGCAGAAACTACCTTGCAAGCCGCTGTGTTTCTCAAATGGTTAGAGGACGATATTTTTTGTTTGGGTTAATTTTTTTTTACAAAGGTTATACCACATATGGATATGTTGATCAATTACTATTATTATTGTATTATTATTCTATATACGATTATTATTGTATGTATGATCAATTACAATTAATCATATCCTTTAAAAATTCAAATGGCAATAGAATATTTTGAACAAACGATTAGAGAGATCAGAAATCATTTACCATCAGCTAAAACACCTACTTTTGACTAGGACAGTGTGCATTTTAAGAAAAAAAAACGAAAATTAAATGATGAAAATTTGAACATCTCCGATAAAGAAGTTTGTGATATAATAACTTTTCAAATTAATGAGCGTTTCAAATTCATGAACCATCTTTCAGGGGCAAGACTTTTCTTATTTGATATTTATCCAGAATATCAAAAAGCACTTCCAATTAATGACATAGAAAAATATTGTGAAAGTTTTCTGACGATAGAAAAAAAAAAGATATGAAGGCCGAATTGGAATTTTCTTATTCTAGGCCCGAAATATGTCAAAATGAAGACATTCAAGGCTGTTTAAATGCATTAAAGTTTATTTTGAATATTGAGAATACTAGTGACCATACCGATGACCACAGCCGAAACCGAAAGGTGCTTGTTGACTTTGAACTTCATTAAAAGATATTTAAACAATCCAATGGGGGGAGATAGACTAAATGCTTCAGGTATGATAAATATTCAAAGTGCTATGGTATTACTAATTTCGGACTTTAATGAAAAATTTATTTTGGAGAAAAACAGGTGAATGGAATTTCACTTTAATAACTAGGAAACGGCGAGGTGCTATTCACTGACAAAAATGTGTCCGATAACCCTTTTTTGTCATAAAACTTTGATATTTTTTTGAACTTTTCGAACTTCTCATGAACTTTTTCGAATTTTCTCTATTGATTTGTAGTTACAATAAACGGTTTGAATGGTTTACTATTCGGGAAATGGTAAGTAAACCTACTTATACATTTCTTTATCTGGGCAACAAAGAACAACCCATCCTCTAATGTCCTGGTAAGTAGTAACAATACAAAATGTTAATGTTTTCCTGGTTCACCTCCTGTATAGGATTTTAATAGCACAAAAGGTAAAAAGGAAGAAGGGAAAAGCAAAAAAAAATCTTCAGCAGCACTATATCCTTCTACGCCCTCCCACTTTAAAAACCCAAGAACCGCCACTGTATGGGTGACATGTACAATACAACAACACGTTAAAATTGTTGAATTATTTTATGAAAATGTGCGTTCAATAAAAAATGTTTGTAGAAAATGACGTGATATTTACGGTTTGCACATTCGTCCATCTGAAAATACTATCAATCGAATTGTTCAAAAATTCAAGAAACTGGTTCGGTGGAAGATAAAAAAAGAGCAATATATAGTCGTAGTGGTCGTTTGGTACGTGAAAGTGGGGCTGAAGATCCAGAAATTTCCATTAGCCCACGTTCACAACAATGTGGACTCAGTGAATCCACAAAATGACGTATTTTACGAAAGCATTTAGCTCTAGGTTCAAATAACTCAGAAACTAAAGCCTTTGAATCATGTATAACGTCGTGCATTTGTCAACTGGATCAAAGAATAAACATATGATTTTTCTCAAAAATCATGTTTTCAAATAAAGCACATTTTGAAATTGATCGCTATGTTAATAAACAAAATTGCCGCATTTGGGGTGAAAAAAAACCACGATTGATTCCTGAGAAATCTTTACATTATAAACGAGTCCCTGTTTGGTGTGCATTATGCTGTTGAAGCTGTAACTGTGAGAGGTTTTCGATATTGATGAGATGGTAACTGGAATTTGTGAGCTCAATTGAATAATATTGCTCTGCTAACAAAATAATTGATTTATTGCGAGATTCATTCCTGGACGAGTTGCAAGAAACGGTGATATTAATTGGCCATCAAGATCATGTGATTTGACACCACTGAACAGTTTTCTTTGAAGTTACGTGATAAGCCAGGTCTATAAGAACAATTCACAATCGATTACTGAACTAAAGGACGAAATTATTCGAGTCGATAAATTTTGACAAAAGAGTGGACGTCTGTGGAGCTGCAGGAAATGGTCATTTGAAATACCGTGTGTCCCAGCCAAATGGAATAAATTCGTTAATAAATAAATGGGGGCGTGTTCGAAAAAACGCTCGAACACGTCGATTGGTATTTTTAGATGTGCATTTTTTCAATAACATTTTTTTATACAGGGTGTGTCATTTAACAGTGGCCAATACCAACTTTCTTATTTTAAATACAACACCCTGTATATTATTTAATTTTTGGATTCTTCAGGAAATTCTAGACATATTTCATGTAAAATATCCTAGACTTATCTTCAACGGTTTAGGAAATATTAAGTAATTCTTCGAACATTATCAGCAAATAGGCAAAGATAAAAAAACAGATTTTCAAAGGTAGGCATTTGTTGTATCAAAGGTCAAAAAAATTAACGTGCCTTTTAAATTCGTTTTCTTTGACGTGTGTGATTCATTTGATTTAAACATGGTGTATTTATCAGAGAGTCATAAAATAACTATCTTAATGATGATAGATTATGGAGATAGGACACGAACTCAAGCCGAAGTTATTCGTCTCTTTAGGGAAAAATATCCTGACTTACCACCCATATCCCAAGGTACAGTAAGTAAAGTTGAAAAAGAATTTAGAGAACTGGGACACGTGAGACAAATTAAGAAGGAAGCAGTGTCGTTGACCGATAACAAAAAATTGGATGTAATGTTTGCATTCCAAGACAATCCACATACCTCAGCTCGACAAGTTGCCTTGGAAAACAATGTTGGTCGCTCTTTGGTTGCCAGAATATTGAAAGAGAATAAAATGCATCCGTATAAGCTACAGCCTACTCAAGAGCTTAGTGAAGACGACTTCGACAGGAGAATGGAGTTTTGCGAACAAATGATGCACAGAATAGACAACAACCTTCTGAGAGTGGAAATCGTTTTATTTTCTTATGAATCTACTTTTACTCTTCATGGGCATGTCGATCGCCAGAATTGTCGTTATTGGTCCAGAGAAAATCCTCACTCGATGCGGGAAGTTCACACACAAAGACCTGAAAAGATTCATGTCTGGGCAGGTATTATAGGAGATCAAATAATTGGTCCAATATTTTTCTATCAAAATTTAAATGGGGTAAATTACTTAGACTTTCTCGAAAATCAGCTCATTCCAAATCTTATAAATTTGTACCCTAATAGAAGAAATCCTCAATTGCTAGCCGACACAATTTGGTTCCAACAAGATGGAGCACCCCCCATTATCAAGTTAATGTGCGGCAGTACCTCGATAATGTGTTTCCAAATCGATGGATTGGGAGGAGAGGGCCACTAGAATGGCCACCAAGGTCTCAAGGACTTCACCCCGTTGGATTTTTTTAATGGGAATATCTCAAAAGCGTCGTATACAAAACCAAGCCACAAGATCTGAATGATTTAAGAGGACGCATTACCGACAGCATTAGGTCAATTACGCCACAAACATTAAATAATGTCAGGAATCAGTTTTCCTTGAGGTTGGGGTGTTGCCAGGACGTCCAGGGTTCACAATTCGAGCATTTGTTACATTCACAATTCGAGCATTTGTTACATTAAATGTTTTAAAGAAAAAATTTATACAAAAACTAAATAGTCTGTGTCATGTCATGTGAGGTGTGTCATGTAACAGAGGCCAATACCATCTTTCTATTGTGTGTTGTAGCGAATTTCTGTAATCAAATAATTTTCTAAAAAAATCAAAAAATCAGTTAATTTTTGCAATAAATCTGAAAAAACTTAATATTTCCGAAACAGTTGAAGATAAGTGTAGGATATTTTACATGAGATATGTCTAGAATTTCCTGATGAATCCAAAAATTAAATAATATACAGGGTGTTGCATTTAAAATAAGAAAGTTGCTATCGGCCACTGTTACATGACACACCCTGTATAAAAACTTTTTATTGAAAAAAATGCGCATCTAAAAATTCCAATCGACGTGTTCGAACGTTTTTTCCAACACGCCCCCATTTATTTATTAACGAATTTATTCCATTTGGCTGGGACACACGGTATATCGCCTTTCGTGTTTAAATATCCCACACTAATATGCTTCTAACCTAAATCAATTCTGTGTTTTATTCAAGAATGAAAAAAAAAACGTTTAATTTGGAAAACCCTTTACAATATCCTCAAATGCGAAGAAATTAAATTAAATTTCTTTTTAAATTTTAATAAGTATATGACGTTTTGATAGCCCTCGAAAGCTGATAAGTTCAATATTTTTACTATGATGACGATAGATATCAAAAAGAATTTAATTTGTTCATTAAAACTAATTTTTGTGTGAAAAAATCATTCCACAAATTGAAAAAAAATAGGTTTCGGGTCAGAAGTAGTTTACTGAGGTTTGAGGTGGTTGAACGAGCATTAGTGGTGCTTTATGTTCAAGACAGCCTGTTGAGGTCGCCACTGAGGAAATGATGGACAAATTCCACAATATTGTGTTGGGTGATTACAGAGTTAAAGTTAACGAAAAAGTTATCTCTCGCTGTTTTGGAGATAAATGGAAATATACGACAAAATTTGAAAAAAATTGCTCCAACTCTGAAATTCAAATTATTATTATTGTAAAGGCCCATTCCCTAACATAACAGAAGATAAATATTTTGGATAAACGCGTACAGAACATACTATATTAATATTTGGCAATGAGAAAGCTGTCAGTACGATGGATGTTATGTGCTGACCATAAATGGATTCGAGTAACCACTTCACAGTGGTGTATAGACTTGAATAAGTGCAATTCCAGAAACTTAGATACATCGCTATGCACCATCAAAAATAGTCCAAACAGTGGGTTTTACCATTCGACTCCGAAGAAGGCGAACAGGTTTCCGTCGGTAGGAAAGGACATAGTAGCTCTTTTTGAGTATTCGAAAGGCGTTATCTTCTTCAGCTATTTGGAAAAAGAAAAACTATCACAGGAGAACATTATACTATATTATTTGTCAAATTTCATGACCAATGGATACAAAAATGCCCCCATTTGGTGAAGAAAAGTACTCTTTCATCACGATAATGTACCCTCCTGTTTGTTTACCATAGCAACAGCGAAACTGCTCAATTTGCGTTGCAAATTGATATTGCGTCCATCCTGTTTTTCGGACTTGGCTCCCTTCGATCCTTTCTGTACAAACAAACATGGAAAAATGGCTGGCTGGAGACAAATTCATGTGTAATCAACAGATCATCGTAAAAACAGCGGACTATTTTGCAGAGTTCGGCATCAAAAAATTTAAGGCGTTCGGCGAAGTGTATCGAGCTAAAAGGAGACTACGTTGAAAACTAAGTTGATTTTCCGTAAAAAAAACAATATTTCTCTTAAAAAGTTTCCTATTTTTCACTCTATATATACCCTATATATATATATATATATATATATATATATATATATATATATATATATATATATATATATATATATATATATATATATATATATATATATATATATACCACTTTGGTAATAATAAATAAATTGGCATAATGTGAATAATTAAATAAATAAGAAATATAAACTTGCTATAAATTTTCTGAAAGAAAGAGTTAAAACAACATTTAAAAGCAAATACTTAAAATTTAACAGAATACTTATATTTTGTTTACCACAAGTTCCGTACGGTCTTGACCGATGTTCTGGGTGTATCTTCTTGAGAACACAACCGAAAATCCACTGGGAAAACACCGCGAAAACTTTATAATTTTTAAACGATTAAGGGGTTGTGGATTAACGTGCGTTTGAGATGGGATATCGTGGCCGGACTAAGTGATTCTGGCGACGTGCGCTTCACTGAAAGGACGGTGTTGATGTGACAGAAACGCGTGAAAGAGCGCCCAAGATGTCCCGCTTTGTCCCTTCTGTTCCTGTTGGGTAAACCGGTAAAATTGAGGAAACGCGATAGGTGAATTGCATGACAACTTTATACAGAAGCATTAATATTCACTTAGAAATTCATCAATAATTAAACTGCCCAGATATACCAGGGAACAAAAACTTTCAACACTAGGGAGAAATATATTTTATAACATATTATATCGTAAATAATTTTTAAAATTTTTGTATATTCATGGTCGTACGAGGGTTGCTACTTACGTATCCGGAATTGGTAAGAATGGTTTTACATCATAAAGTTTGACATTGTTGACTGTATACGTACTCAGAACGTTTTGTCATACGGATGTTATTTGTGACTTGAAAATCTTATCTCACTTAAGAAATGGAATTAATGCGTGAGAATTTTCGTGCGGTGATTTACGACTTTGGACGACGACGAAGCATCATCTAAAATCACTATATATCATTGGTTTAGTGAATTCCATCGTGGCCGGAATTCGTTTAAGGACGAATTTAAAGAAGGTCGTCTAAAATCTGTTGTGCCAGAAAATATAGATATTGTGCACTCGGTCCGCGCGAGTGAGACCCCTGGATATTAGTATGACAATCATACACAAGATTTTTCATAAACATTTAGCCGCGATAAAGATTTGTGCGAATTGGATTCCACATAATTTGACAATCACTCAAATAAAGGTTCGTGTAGATTATGGTGCCTCAAAATCTGTATATTACATTGAGGCATCCCTGGGCATTAGTATGACAAACATACACAATATTTTATATTTAATCGTGAAAAATATTTGTGCGCATTAGATTCTGCTTAATTTGGCAATCGTTCAAAAAAGACTAGTCTTGATTGGTGTAAAGAAATGTACTAAAATTGTTCAGAAAAATATTTCTAAAAATACAATCGAGGTGCGTCAAAAGCCCTGTATATATATATATATATATATATATATATATATATATATATATATATATATATATATATATATATATATATATATATATATATATATATATATATATATATATATATATATATATATATATATATATATATATATATATATATATATATATATATATATATATATATATATATATATATATATATATATATATATATATATATATATATATATATATATATATATATATATATATATGCGTATATGACTGAAAGTAAACAGCAGTCGACTGAATGAGTTCAAAATGAGCAAAAGTCAACAAAAGTTCTTCGCGCAAGAAACACTTCGGAGCAAATGGTCGCCTGTTATACGATACTACGTAATGGACAATCGTAGAGGGGTTAATTCTGAGTGGTACACAACCATTTATTTGCCAGAAGTCTTTGAAGAAATAAGAAAAAACAACCAGCGACGCAGGATCACTTTTCACAATGACAACGTGAGCTCTCACACATTGGACGGAAGAACTTAACATTTAACCGGTCAGACCATCGAATTAACGGGTCATCTGCCATACAGTCTTAATTTTGCACCCAATGATTAATTTTTATTGAACTTCGTGAAGAATAAACTACATGGTGAATGATTTTCGACGTCAGAACAAGCAGTTGATGCGTTCAAAAAACATTTTTTGAAGATACATTTATCGGAATAGAAAAAGAAATGAAAATTGATTCAAACGTATGCAAAAGTGTATCCATCATCGCGGAGAATATTTTGAAAAATAATAAAACCGGTTTCAATGACAAATATTTGTTCTTATTTCTTATTCCGGATATATAAATAGCAACCCTCGTATTACATAATGATGAAAAAATCAAGAAATTTTACTTTTATTTGATATAAAAATTATGATGAGTTCGTATACAATGGGGATTATAATACACTGTGAGTTTTCGAGGCATGAAACAAAATGGATGTTCAATCTGTTCTTGTGGTAAGGTATTTTAAGCGCATTGTATGCTTCAAGTTGGTTTAATGTTGCTCACGGATAATCTGAAGAGTTCAACGAATGATTTGTTTGTTTGTTTATTTTATTTGAGTCACGTCAACGCTCCAGGCGTTATTTAGTGACTGTTCGCTGTTGCATAGCAGAAGCTTGCCGGGGAGAAAATCACATGAGGAAATTGTGGTGACACATAATTGTATATAGGACGAAGAACTACAGGAGAGGGCAGGAAGGAGCCGGGCTCCCATCCATGAGGTATTGATGAGAGAAGATACAGTGGCCGATCATAAGCCTATTAAGCTTAATTTGTGATAGTCTGGAAAGAGAAAAATTGTATTCAGAGGAGAAGTCTTTTTTAATTTGCCATAATTTGTAGTTATCATCTATGAGGTCCCACTCGAGCTGGATGATTTTAGAGACTTTGTCAGATATTATAGGATAATAATCTCTGAGAGAAGGAACTACGAAAATGGGAGATCCAGAAATTGTGGCGGCTTTTGCTAAATAATCTACTCTTTCGTTTCCTTCAATACCCATATGATCAGGGATCCATATTAGAGCAATTTTATAGGATAAAGAATGTAAGGAGAAAAGGAGATCCCAAATTCTGAGGATTAAGGGGTGAGAAGAATTTGGATTGTTGATTATATTAAGGGAGTTTAGGGAGTCCGTACAAATTAGCCATGAAGAGTCTTGTTCAGAGGAGATACTTTTAATAGCCTCATGTATTGCAAAAAGCACGGCTGATAGTATGGAGCTTATAGAGGGAAGACTGAATTTCTTGGAGAAATAGAGAGAATGCGTGGCAGCACCGACACCGGATGAGGATTTTGAGCCATTAGTGAAGATCAGATTATAGGATGGAAAATCTATCAGTATATTACGAAAATGAGCCCTGAAGAAAGCTGGAGGAAGGGAAGCTTTGTCGAATTTACATAAAAAAGAATTATGTTATGGGGGAGCATGAGCCAAGGGGAATGGAGGGTTGGGGTGGATGGAAGAGAGGCAGGAAAGGAAAATGAGAGGGAGTTAGATAGTTCGGCTAGAGTCCAAGAGGAACCATGAGCTTTAGAGCCTTGATCTGGGATAGGGGATTTGAGAGGTCTGAATAGCATTTTACCCATAGATGATAATGGATTTGAACTTGCTCGGGCCACAGCCCTAAGTAAGAATTTAGTCCGTCTAAATTTCAAGGGTTCCACTGTTGAGAGGTATTGGAGACTCTTTGTAGGACTAGATTTAAATGCTCCTAGAGCTAGTCTAAGCGCGTTGTTTTGTATGGTTTCTAAAGATTTCAAGTAAGTAGAGCAAGCTGAGTTGTAGAGAAAACATCCATAGTCAAGTTTGGGACGGATTATTGATTTGTATGCGTGAAGAATGGAGGATTGATTTAGGCCTCTGTCTCTATGTGATAGCCATTTTATAATATTTAAGTCAGGGATAGTCCTAGACTTAAGGGAATTTATATGGTCTTTCCAGAAGAAATAACTGTCGAAAATGATTCCCAGGAATTTGATTGAGGGTTTGGTTTGGATCGGTGAATTATGGTAGGTGAATGAATGGATTCTGGGACAGAGACGCTTTCTACAGAGGTGTACAATAGTAGATTTACTTGGGGAAATTTTGAATCCTGTGATAAGAGACCATTTATGAATTGAATTTAGACAGTTTTGAAGGAGCCTTTCACCCAATCTTGGGGAAGAGGCGGAACAGAAGATTAGGATGTCGTCAGCGAAGAGTCGAATCGATAGTGGAGGGTCGACACTCGAATATGGAGTTTATGGCGATGTTAAATAGAGTTGGGCTGAGTAGTGATCCCTGAGGAACTCCATTTTGAAGAGGAAAAGAGGAGGATATATAACCATTTACTTTGAGTTTAAAAGATCTGGGAGATATGAAATTGGTTCAACGAATGATATCTCATGTGTTTTCCGATAAATCTAGAATTCTTGACCGCCGCTCCTGAAACTCCTTCTAAAGACTCCACTGTTTGGTGAGCTATATGCGGTCTGGAGCTATTTTGGTAAATTATACAGTGTGGCGTAAATTATACATTCATAGATTTTAAAAAAGAAACTTCTTTGTAGTTTTTAATTTTTTCTTTTTTTTATTCTACAGATAAAAATCAGGGAATTCAAGTATGCAGAAGTACAGAATTGGGTTTTTTTGAATAAAAAATAATTATCGATTTTTTTACTTTATTTTAAAACTTTAAATAAAATTGACAATCGATGCAAAAAACGCTTTAAAAACTTGTTACAATTAATAGCAAATTAATTAAAATGTATATATTTTTTTTAAATCACGTGATTTTTTTACCGCGATAGCACCGCGATTGGGTGCTATGTTTGTGACGTCAGAATAGTGAAGTGTTTTCACGTCTGTACTGTCATATTGTTGGTAAAGTGCAAAATAAAATATTGTTGATTACTAATTTAGTTCAGTAATGTGTGACAAAGGGTTCATAAAGGCTAATTCTGATAATATACCTGCTGTGGATATTTTTATGGTCATAGATTTTCTGAAAAATAACATTCGGTTCAAATCAGCTGAAATTCGAGGTGCTAAAGCATCAATGTAAGTTCTATAAAAAATGATTATTATATAAATGTAAATAAGAAACAAAATATTTCTATTAAATATTATTAAATTATTTGTAGGGTGTCACGAAAAAGTTACGATGACAAGGCTGTAGGTTTTGTTGAACTTAACCGCAAAAATATTATTCAAAAAGCTTATTCAGTTACCTCGATTATTAATGAAAAATTATGAAAAGTTCAAGACACTCAATGTCACGATTGTGCAGCTTCAGCAGATAATAAATACTCAAACAAAAAATATATATAATGTTATAAATAGTAATCTTTTGTATATATTTGTAATATTGGTTTTCAAAAATAATGAAAAATATTGAATAACTAAAAGATATTTTCTAGTTTTGTAATTAATTTTTGAGCAAAAAAAAATATAAATCATTATTAGAAAAACAAAGCACATACATACTGTTTAAATCGCTAATTTTATTTCAATAAAAAATTCAGTGTTAAATATACATAATAAAACGTCCCCCAACTAGGATAATATATTAAAGTAGATTATAATATGTAAACTACATTAATAATAAATTCAGAATAAAAACAATCACTATCCAAAATTATGTAGATATTTGTTTGATTGCTTTAATTTACGTTTGCAATACTTTGAAAACCACACCGATTCTTCAAACCGCCACACTAAACTCTATTAAAAAAATTAAAAAAAAAAATTCACCCATACTACATTATTGCTTTAATTAAGGTTTTCAGTATTTTTTAAACGATGGTGATTTTTCTTTTTGCATGTTTTACAAACCACCATATTAAACTTTTAATAATATTTGTAAATATAAATAAATCTGGCTGCCAACTAACTCTAATGCATAACTAGAGATTTATCAAATAAGAAAAGGCACCTTTTTGAGTGGATAGCTTTTATAGTCAAAGTGTGGGACTCTCTTGTTAAGGTGTACTCACTAGAAAACCACTATGTACTACAGTACACTACCATCATGTCTATAATAAATTTCTAACTTATGTTTAAACATACCTTATCAAATAAATCTGTTCAATTAATATAAAAACGAATGCAAAACACAAAAGGAATCCTAATCTGATTTCATTCTGAACTTACCTTTGAGCCTCCATATCTTATGTAAAGATATACGAGTATAACGTCGAAAACAGCACCGAAAGACTAAATAACAATTAAAAGCAAGTATATTTTCAAATCGATAGCAAACCAACAAATGCAATCAAAGATATAGGTTAAACCTACGGAACAGTGACGAAGACCGATAAATTATTTCATGTACCCGAGGCTCTGATTCTTTCCGAACGTCTTTTCAGAAAGAGCTCGAAAGAAAATTTCGGTATAACTCGGACTTCGGACTTCGGTACAATTGTGAGGTTACAATGCTTCGGGTTTTTTTCGGGCATTGTCGGCGTGTCATCGGTACTAGGTTTAAAAATGTATTTTCAATTTGATATAACTTTTTAATCATAAGAAAAAAATAAAAATAAAAATAGTTTTGTTATAAAACTTATATATGATCTTTCCATTTATGACAAAAAAAATCAAAAGCCCAATTGCTCGGCGAACCACAATATTCATCTTGTTTTTTGAAAATAATCGGTCAATAATTCTAACGGCAATAATTTTAAAATAGTGATGTGAGATATCCACGCTCACCGGATCTGATCGTTCCAGACTTTTTCTTATGGGGTGATCTCAGGGACAGATTATATGCCAACAATTCTACAACCATCGAGGTCCTAAAGGACAACATTCGGAATCCGGCCACAATAGCTGCGAGAAGAGCACATATTTGCGAGCAGGAGAACGGTGTTCATGTGATTTTTCATGTGTAATACAGAAATTATTTAGAAAAAAATTGTTTCTAAAATAAAATACATTTGTTGTATAGGTGGTTTATTTATTATGTTTTGTTCAAATTTAACAGAGCGAAAAAACTAGGAACCTTATTTTACACCACCCTGTACTACATAATGAAAAAAAAAAAAATAATAATTTCCGTGATGTTTATTGAGGACGGTTAGCCGAAGCATATAGTTCTTTATATAATATTTTTTGGTAAGATAGCTGTATGCTAAATTGGGATAAATGTTGCCAAGTTCTGCAGGAAATGGGAGTATCAGATTACCTGATTGGCTTAATTTTGTTATCTATATGAGAAAAAGTTTTGCACCAATTAATGGACCAGACAGGGATGCATCCTGTCGTCGATTCTACAGGGTCCGGCAGGGAGGTATGGTATTTTTGAAACGAATGTGACGCTCGGCAGCGTCGAGCGAATGTTTTCAGGATGGTTGATATCTACTCGTTCTGGGATGCCATCTCAGTAGCCATGGAGCCGTCGTTTGTGGCACATCGCGTGTTTATTTACAACACTTTTATTAAAACTGGTCGATTTCGAAATCATTTTAACGTTGATCGGCATGGTCGCGTTCTAAAACGCGATACCATTATGAAGTGGGTGAACAAATTTCAAACAACAGGATCGGTAAAGCCTGGGACTGCACGGGGAGGAGATCGAACAGTACGAACCTCGGAAAACACTGAAAGGGTGCGTCAGGCGGTGAAAACCAGCCCTCATCGTTCAGCGGTACGTCACGCTCGCGTTCTTAGAATATCAGACAGGTCAGTTCGCAGAATCTTACACTTACTATGGTTGTCCAAAAATTGCAAAAAAATGACTTTGTGAGCCGGCGTAGGTTCGCTGAAAAGATGTTCGAATTGTTGGACGACAACATCGTTTTGTTCATGAGTAATGAGGCCCATTTTCATTTATCGGGTATAGTAAACAAACAGAATTTTCGATACTGGGCACTCGAAAACCCCCGAGAACCACACTATCAAGCTCTTCACTCCCAGACGAAAGTAACTCTTTGATGTGCCGTATCTCGAATTTGTATTATAGAACCGTATTTTTTTCGTGAAAACGGATGAACAGTGTATGTTAATACAGATCGCTATCTCTCCATGTTGCGTAATTATTTTCTGCCAGAACTAAGACGACGACGCATTAACCTCAAAACACTTTAGTTCCAACAAGATGGGGCGACTTGCCATACGTCAAGGGCAACAATGGCCTTTTTAAGGGAACATTTTCTTGGGCACCTTATTTCATTGCGTAGGAATGTGGAATGGCCACCTCGGTTACCAGACCACTTAAAATCCAAAGCTTACATAGACAAACCGCGAACTCTTGAAGCTCTTTCCGAAACCATAACACGCAAAATTGAAGGGATTCCTCGTGCCAGGCTCGAAAGGGGCATAGATGATTGTGCTACCCGTCTACAAGAATGCCTCAACAAAAATGGACGTCACTTAACTTATGTGATTTTTCGCACCTGACTGTGTTATGTATACTTTATTGGCAATATACCAGTAATGTATAAAAGCAATACATTTTGATATTCGTTTAAAAATAAGAGTGTGTCAATTTCTACCTCCTTGCCGGACCCTGTATTGAACAATTATGGTGAATATCATGCGTAGAGCTCTCGAGAATGAACGGATTGTGTCGAGTGGTGTGGTGATTTTTTTACTCTTCCTTCATCCTTGCTCACTCTTTTCTATCTCTCGCCTAATCTTTCTAATCTGTTATTTCCATCTCTTGCAGATCCTTATTCGCTTCCTCACGTTATTTTTTCTCGATCTTAATCTCTCTCCCTCCAAGCTCCCTCTCAATATTTCCTTTTTTGGCCTTTCGCTGTCCATCCATTTAAAATGTCTCCTCCAACTCAATAGTTTACTCCGGATTTCTTTTATTATATTTGAATTATTAAAAATTGTTGACAGTTCTTTGTTTGATAATATTGTGGTAATATTATTTTCTTATTTATGTTCTCTCAGTGGGTCTTGTTATTTCAAGAAAGCTTAAACCTGCTTCTTTCCTACCAATAACTCGATCTTTTCAAGTTCGAATAATTGCCTAACGATATGTTGCTAAAACTTTTGGCATTTTACCCTTTTTAAACCACCACATTTTATGCAAGAGCTTTCAGAAACATAAAGATGTAACAAGCAGAAAGTGTATGGAAAATTGAAGAAAAGGAAAAAGGCAGGTTGAACTGAGGCTTTTAACGGTTTAGTTATACATATTTTAAGAGCCTTCCTAGTTTCCAGACTTGACCTTCAGATATAAATATTCTTTCCTGGATGTAAGGAAACATTTACGAAGTTACATAAATTCAGTGTTCTACAGGGCATGACAATGATATTTTTTTCCAAAGATTTTTCCAAAGATATGTCATTGTTTGTCTTCGATACATCAAGAATATTAAGGGCTTTATTTTTTATACTTTAATTGTCATGCGCTTAAACCAACCAACATGCCAATTTCAAATCAAAGCAAAATATCTTCTATTGGGGCAAAGTTATCAGAGAGTAAGTATTTGATTAACTGTTTCAACAAGAACTTCAGTAGTAACCACTTATATTTTGAAAGTAATATGACTTTAATGCCTAGAAAATAAGGTGGCGTATTTTTTCGGCTTCAGTTCGTGTTTAGTATGATATTGACTTAATTACTGAGCTATTTTGGGGCCACTAGCTTAGATCCCTGTCTCGTTACCAGTACTAATGTATTACAGAATGTCATGATCGATAGAAAGTATCTTTTCAGTAAATTTAAAGTTCCAGTACAGAATGTCATGATCCATAGAAAGTATCTTTTCAGTAAATTGTGTTTTACACACAAAAAAAAGTTGTGTTTTTCAAAGAAACACGAAACAAGTCTAAATTATTCTTCAAAAGTGATTGAATTGATCCAAATGATATTTCTATCATGTCTACAATATCTCCAATACCTAGTCAGTGATTGTTCAGTACAAGATCGTTGATACTGATAATGTTTTCTTCATTGGCTGGTCTGAAATGTCTACCCGAAAGAGGTTCTTATTCAATTGGTTCTATATCACCTCCAAACTTCTTGTATTATTTGCAAATATTTTTTAACATATCTACATTGTCGTATATTTTCAATGCATCAGCAAAAGAAATTTATTTTTTGGACAAAATTTTACGCATTTGCTGTAGCACTTTTTATCATTTTTAATAAGTCAGCACACGAAATTTTATTATATATATAGTGTTAGATTTTCTTAGACTGCGTCCAATGAGACAGCAGTAGCTGAGTGTCATCACTCACCCAACCGTTGGATTCCACAATTTCATGTGAAACACACAACAACCTGTGTCTCCGCCTAAATAAACGTTTCTGTTGATTGCTTGACCGGGAAGGAGCCCCACCTATTCCTTCAACTGGATGACATATGTTTCGTCTCTCGAGGTTTAGACTCATCAGGGCGCCGACATATACCATACCATCAAAAATAGGGAGACCCTATCCACAGCCAACAACCCATGTTTTCGCCGACTTCCCGTCGGATGGCGTATATATGTAGTGTTAGATTTTCTTGCTTGCTGCTGAACACTGCTGATTTGCTTGCTGAACACTGCATATATTTTTGGGGGCTTTTCCAATTGAAGGGCTTTACCCACCCCTTCAATTGGATGGTATATGTTTCGTCTTTTGATGTTCCGACTCTTCAGGGTACCAACATATTCTCTCCCGTCAAGAATAGGGAGACCTTAACCACAGTTAACAACCCAGAGTGTCGTCATACACGCAGTCATTGGGTTTCACAGTCTTATATAGATCTAATTTCTTCCCGAATCTGTACCATTTCGCATGGAGGGGGTCTTCCAGAGGGACCTCCTCGTTGTCCCTTTAAGTACCCTGTGTAGCGTAGTCTTGTAATTAAATTTACCAACATCTACGGAACCAGATGATTTCTTAAAGGAACCCTTTCTGCCTGCAAACGACATGCTGCGGCTGCGTTTTGTTGGCACTCTCCGTAAGTTAATATTATGTCCACTAGTTCATTATTGTCATAAACGGGTGGCATTTTGATCGCAGAAAGTACCCAAAAATGAAACACGCACTATTAAAGAGTTATTAGCAATGGTCAAATCGAACATCGCACTCAAAAGAATTATCTGCAATAATACAAAAAACTAGTCATCCCCAGTATTAGCAGCAACCAAATACTTTATGTGTTTACAACGCAGTAGTCAAGATAAGACATCTACAGCTATGATATTTTAAAAATTGCGATGAATATTTATTTTAGGCGGGTTTTAAATAAAAATAACAAAAGCATTGTTTTGCTGATAATACAGATTTTTCGATTTTTGTCCTGGTATTTACACATACTTTCAGTTGCTTTGCAATTTTCAATCAATCCGTTTAAAAATACCTAGGGCAAATGTTTCACGACAAACAATAACACGTAGACTGAAAGCGGTAAATTTCCATACCAAAAGACCTTTATGTCTTCCAAAACTAAC
Source organism: Cosmopolites sordidus (assembly GCA_031761425.1). Lineage (NCBI taxonomy): Eukaryota > Metazoa > Arthropoda > Insecta > Coleoptera > Curculionidae > Cosmopolites > Cosmopolites sordidus. The sequence goes on along the minus strand of JARFXV010001767.1, from coordinate 46,097 downwards.
CCTTCAACAAAAAAATGTAAGATTGCAATGGGCTTGAGAAATGGTGGATCATAGTCTTAACTGGAATAATGTAATATTATTGGTTTCTGATTCACGAAGAAAATTCGTTTGGAGAGCTCCAGGTCGATAAGCTCGACTAGAAACAATTATCTATTATGAGGGATACACAGACACCACCTCTACTGGCCCTGGATAGAAGAGTCACTGGTGCTGTGTACATCGAGGAAGTTTTAAATCCTGCTGTGCGGCACAGTTCGTCTGTCGTACTACCTGTATTTAATAATACAGTTAATTATTATATATTAATAATTTAGTACGATCAACGTTTTGAAACATTTAATCTGGGTAATAACATTTGTATAAGTTAAAATGGTTTTATCATTCATGTTCGAAATCGAATAAAATACATTTCTTTTATTTTCGATATATCGATTAGAAAATTAAATGTAATTTTACAGTTCTCTGTCGTATTTACAAGTACTTAAAGTTCTTGTCATCCTACATATAAAAATTCGAGAACTGAATTGTAATGGTTTATTTCCTTTTATACACTTCACATTTTTCAAGTAACGCTTTTCGGATGCAGCTAGAGTTAATTAGTTGAACGAAGAGCTGTATTATTCGATAATATATACGGAGGTTTGTTTTTTACATGGTCAACAGAAAAAAAAGTATTTTTTTCTAAAATATATTAGATTTTTTTTTAGAAAAATCATCTGAAAAAGAATTTGTTTTTCCTTCAATGCAAAAATTTCCTGAGGCTAGTAAATTCTATGATTGAATATGACGCGACATCTATATATAAAAGCTGTATATATGTATAACAGAATATACTAATCGATAGTCCACCGTTTCAGTTTCTAACCACAAGATGGCACACCTATATTCAATACCAAAAACAAATTCCAGGAAATTTCCTTTTTTACCAGACATATTGTTTAAGTAAGCTTTCCACAGATGTCACTGAATATTTAAAGATGTCATTTTACATTTTTAAATATGCCCAAGGGAAGATTTAGTATTATTTATGATATTAAATATTTGAATATTTTATGTTAATTTAATTTTAACTTTATAGGTGGAGATTAATTATCGCTTTTTACCATAAGAAATTTATAGCAATGTCACCCGTGTATTCTGTGATATAATTTTATCCCATCGAATTATGTAGCTAAAAATTAATGTCGAGATTTAGAAATTTGTAAAAGATCCTTGAGAACTTGCACCAGGTGTGGGAATATCGACCAGTCCTAAGCATGAAAAGTTTTCTACGATACTGTTCTTTGATATTGGGGTCATAGTAATTAAACTAATTGAATAACATTTATAGCTCAGACAAATAATCTCTCAGTAGAGTTTTAAAAAATTACACACAGTTTTGGGAATGATTTGTGAAGGTCGATAAAACCTGGGTCTGTCACTTTAGTTCAGAATTTTTTTAATAGAATCCTGGTAAAAGAGCCCATGAATGATATTTTGTTTGTTTCAAGAGGTTCTTTTCATTGTTGCCGATGTGTAGATGCCAACAGGAATGCTGTAAATTCGAAGAGATTCACCACTAAACACCAAACCACTTTTAAAAAAGTTTTCCACGCGCGTTTCGCTAACCATGTTTATCAGTATCATCAGAAAAAAATCAATTTGATTGAATCCACCAAAGTAATCTGGTGTTTAATATTTTCGAGTTTAGTGTTTTACATCGAAAGTTCCAATAGAAGAATTGATTTTTTACAGCCTCATTTAATAAATTTTTAGCAGATTTTAAACAGCAAGTTTTTTAACATCCTAATTTATATTCACCAAGCTAAAATATTCGATCGCTGCCATAAATTAGTACTGGTCGGGCAGGAAAAAAACATTTCAAGTAATCTAACCCCATTTACTGAGAATAGCTTGAAAAAATAATATTTCAAACATTTTATATGGTTTTTTGTGTTAGCGAAAATAATTCTTGAACTGATCTTGTACTGAACTGAAAGTAAAATTGCTTTAAAAATATATTTATTATAATAAATTCAAATAGGGAAAATAGTCCAATTGTACCAAGAAACACGATCTTATCACGGTGGTGGATTAATATGACCGTTTCTTGCAATAGCAGAGTGAAATATAGTGCCATCCTATTGGAATCACATATTCTCCAGATCAATATTATTCAAATCAGCCCACAAAAATCCAGTTATCATCTCACAATATCAAACACCATTCACTGTTACAGCTTTACCAGCATCATTCTAAAAGAAAGACATAGGGTCCAATTACACCTCTTGACCATAATGCACATCAAAGAGTAACTCGTTTAGGATGTAAAGGTGCCTCATGAATCAGTGGGCAATTTTGTTTTTTAACATAGCCACCAATTTCAAAATATGCTTCATATGAAAAGATGATTTTTTGAGAACCATCATCTGTTTGTTCTTTAATTCAATTGACAAATGCATGTTGTGAATGATGGAGTGTCTTTAGTCCCTGTGTTATTTGAACCTTATATGCCTCCAGATCTAAATCCTTTCGAAAAATATGTTATGTAGTAGATTTATGTCCAAATGTTTGTGAACGTCGACTAATAGCAATTTTTGGGTCTTCAGCAACACTTTCACGTACCAAATCTATATGCTCTTGTGAACGACCTTCTTTCATCTTTCACTGAACCATTTTTATGAATTTTTTAAACAATTTGATTCATAGTACATTCAGATGGATTTGTGCAAAATTGTGCAAAACCGTAAATATCACGTAATTGTTTTTTTTTACATTTTTTTAAACGCCCTTTTTCATAAAATAATTGAACAATTTTAACGCGATGTTGTATTGTGTACGACTCCAATTTAATATATGTCATACATTACACTTCTGAAATGAGACTAGACCTAGGCGAATTTACAACGCCATCTGTGTTTTATTCAAGAATTTAAATAATTGACCAATTTGAAAGACCCGTTATATATTTCTAAACATTTATTTTTCCTGTAATTTAAAGAAAAACTGCTTTAAAAATAGATTTATTATAATAAACTCAGAGATTTACCACCAAATATAAAATCACTTTAAATTTATCGATGCGCGTTTCGACTGCCCCGTTAACATCGTCAGCAGATGATTCGATTTATTGCAGATTGATTATAGGAGACGCAAATTATAACGATTTTTTGCAACAGGTTAAAAAAATTGCTGGTTTGATTTTTGTTAATGGCAGATTTTTTAAAATGGATACATTTATTGAAAAATGAGAAAGTTTACGGTGATGAAGCTATGCCAAAAAAAGGGTTACAAGCGGTACAAGGACTTTAGTGATAATAGAAAAGCAATTGAAAATGAATCTAGGCAGAAAATTATTCTAGGTCAACCAATGAAGAAAATATTATCAAAATCAAGGAAGACGTCCAAATTTGTGGCAAAACAATTCATGGTTTTTCGGACCATTAGATTTCGGCAATTTTTCGCGAAAAATTTAACAAACATCGTTTCATAAATAACATATTTACCCGATATGGGGCCGTGTGATTTTTTCCTGTGCCTTCCCCAATTCAATAAATTCCCCAATTGAATAGACAAGTTCGTGGATGCCACTTTTAGACCATAGAAACCATTCAAGAGAGTTCGCTGACCGTTTGGAAGGAAATACCTGGTGTTGAACTCTAGCAACTTTTTCAAAGACTGGTAAACAGTTTGGAGTAAGCGCATTTTAGAGAGAGGGGTTACTTGGGGAGGAGGAAACAAAATAAATTTGAAGGAATACAATTTTTGGTTTTAACAGAAGCGCATTCGAGTTGTGAATTTTTGTTTTACAACGACATTCAGTTCCCAAGGTTTCACAAACTACACAATGATATTTTTTATAAAAATTGTTTGTATTGGCTTTCGTCACTTGTTCTCATCTTAAGTCACCCCTTCGCATAGTTCCTTAGTTGCTTTAAATCATAGTTTTGCATAATGATACAAAGATATTGCAATTTTGAAAATAAAATAAATAATGTTAGTGTAAATTTACAATTGTTTAACAATAAAAAAATGTATCAAAAGCATATGATCTTAAAATGTGCATAAACAATGTGTAAATTCTAAATTATAATTCAATGGCCTATATACATTCTCTCTAAAAAGTACCGGACATTGATCATTTGAAAAGTCCGCTTAAAGAGATTGTCAAAATTCTTTTTATCGCTAAGATGGCTCAACTGTCCTCCATACTGACGCGGAGTTTAAACGTCATCTGTCATTTAGTTTGTTTACAGTGCTCAATTTTGTCAGTTCATTTCAAGTGCGTTTTGCGATTTTTACAATTGATACAAAACATCGAACAAAGAAATTGTCCTAAATTTTGCATTATAAATGGAATTTCGTGTGTCGAGTTGCTGAAAATGTTTCAGGAGGCTTACGATGAATCAACTTTATCAAATACACGTGTATATGAATGGTACATTCATAAGCGGTGGAGATGTGGTGGAAGGTTTGCCTCACTCTGGTCAACTAGCAACGTCTTAACTGAAGTTAACATAGCTAAAGTTAAGGAAATTGTGACTAAAAATCGTCATTTAAGTTTGAGGGAGAGAGAGGCTGATCTTTCCGTGTCTCACGAATCTATTCGTACGATTTCAAGCGATTGTTTGGGTTTGAAACGTATTGCCGCTCGACTAGCGTCGAAAGACTTGAATTTTCTTTAGAAACTCAGTCACGTGCAGGTCGCTGAAGATATGCTAGAATGAGTCAATATTGAACCAAAATTCAAAAAACGCATTGTAACTGGTAATGAGACATGGATATACGAGTTTGACATGCAAACCAGTCAACAAGCTTCGGAATAGCGCCTTCGAACTGAGCCGAAACCGAAAAAACCACGTCAAAGTCGATCAAAAGTTAAGGCGATGTTAACTGTTTTCTTTGATATTCACGCTGTTGTGCACTCGTAATTCTGGACAGAAGGTCAGATGGTAAATAAAGAATATTATCTGAGCGTTATGCGATGTTTGAGAGAGTCAAAAGGCTGGATTTGTCGAAACAAAACTCTTGGATTTTCCATCACGACAACGCAAGTGCAATGCAACGTAAGCAAATATAATATATTTGGATAAATAGTAAAAATATTGTATTTTATTGACCAATTTGCGGCACTTTTTTGACAGAATGTATGTCACTTTTTCTTAAGCATCGCAAAAACAAATCGAAAATTAAAAAAAATGGATTTAGTATTGATAAATTATTGCAATTTTAAAAATAAAATAAATAGTGTTAATGTAAATTTGCTATTGTTTAACTATAAAAAGTTTCGACAAAAAAATAAATGGGCATAAACAATTTGCAAATTCTAAATCATAATTCAATTATCGAGAATTGTCATTTTCCCTTGTGCATCGAAAAAAACAAATCGAAAATGAAGAAAAAAAGAGGACCAAACCAGATTTTTTCCCCTAGTCCATTCTAGGTAAGGGAAAGTGCGTAGGCAAAAGTGGAAGGGTAAGAAAAAAAGCTCCGATTAGGGAAATGAATCATTCCCGGACCGGTGATCCTTGTCGCAAAAAAACAGCGACTGCCGAAATAAAGAATACGCAAGTCAGCATCAGATAAATGACGACCGTTTGGGCGAACGTTCGTTATTTTGATCGCGTTGACAGTTTACAGGTAAAAACAGATAATGAATTATGGTCTGAACGGGACTTTGAGGTCACCGACCTATCCAGCATGACTTAAACATTCTGAATCCTCAAAGGAAAAAAAAATGAAAAATTATCGACAAGAAGGAATTTGCCGGAGATTATTGACTAAGATTTTCCATCATAAAAAAATCTGTTGAGATTTTATCATTATTATTTTTCAATTTTCGAATAAGAATGTTTCTTATAAAATCTTAAAGCAAAAGCAGCCTGCATTTTCTCAATCGCCTCTCGATAGACATGTTTACATAAGCAAAAATAGTTGGTTGGATTATTATTTATTTATTATTTAAACCGCAAGCTCCGACAAGCATCAATTCGACAACCGGATGTACAAAAATATTAAATAAATCTGTTTTAAATAATTTTATCTAATGCTGTAACAAATAAAATAATATGTTAAAAATTAAAATTTTAATTATCATTTAATTATATAGTTTCTCATAATTTTATTAATTTTATTAATTTTTTATTGAATTTTTTGAATGGAAATTTGTAGGCCGACTTTCTCTGCACATTCCTTAAGGACTTCTATCTGTTTGGCTGCCCTTTTTTCTAAGTAATGTCTGAATGATTGTGGCGTGTTCGTATATTTTTTTTCCTTTATTTGGGGTTTTTGGCCTCTATCTAAAACTCAAAAAATATCAAAAATACCTGTTCTTATGTAAAGAAAGAATCACTGAGTAAAAACAAAAAACCAAACGGAGACAAATTTCTCAGTGATTCTTTTTTTTGTAATAAATTTGCCTAACGAACAAAATTTAAAAATTAATATAATTTATTTTTTAGTTTAGTTTTGAAAACGGGGGGAGAGAACCCTCCGAAACGTTAACGTTAAAAGTTTGTAAAATTTTTTATATCATTTTTATATCTTTAAAATGTTGTTCGTTAGGCAAATTTGTTACAAAAAATAATCACTGAGAAATTTGTCTCCGTTTGGTTTTTTGTTTTTACCCAGTGATTCTTTCTTTACATAAGAACAGGTATTTTTGATATTTTTTGAGTTTTATATAGCGAAAAACCCAAATAAAGGAAAAAAATGCCCTTTTTTCATTATCTGCGAGTATGAGTAACTCATCTGCGAAGGCTAGGCATGACATTTCTATGTTGTTTTTGGGTCGTTCGAGTCGTATTGGTTTATAGTGTCCTTGATTTTTCAGTTCTTTTTCTCATTTCCTTATGACTTTGTCCAGGGCCAGGTTAAGAAAAGAGTGGGGTTAACCCATCTCCTTGGCGTACTTCATTTTTAATCATATAAGGTTCGGAAATTTCTCCCATAAATTTCACTTTTGAGGTTATGTTGATCAGTGTCTGCTTGATCAATCGTGTTTTGGGTTCGAGTCCTTGTTCTTCTAGGATGTTGAACAGAGATTTTTGGTCGATGCAGTCGTACGCTTTCCTGAAGTCCACGAACGTGCAGATGATTAGTACGTTCCTGATAGCTTTGTATTTCAGTATTGTTTTTAAGTTAAATTTTTGTTTAGTGCATGAGCCACCAGGGCAAAAGCATGCCTGGTACTCGCCAATTTAGTGTTCTAGTTGTTCCTGTATTCTCTGGAGAAGACATGCTGAGATGATTTTGTAAGTGACTTGTAGTAAGGAGATTACTCTGTAGTTGTTCACGTCTGTTCTGTCTCCCTTCTTATGCAGCGGGTGGATAAGAGCACATTTCCATTCATCTGGTAATTTTTCTCTTTGCCAGATGTTCGTGATAATTTGCGTGAGTTCCTGCAGTGAATTTGGTTCGAGGTTTTTCCACAGTTCCGCGGTGATACCATCTTCACCGGATGTTCTGTTACTCTTTAATTTCCGTATATGCTTGTGGATTTCTTCCTGTGTTGGTGGTGGTAATTATGAGAGAATATGGAAACAATTTTTCCTGGGGAATTTTGTGTCGCGTTCGGGGCAATTGAGGCGATCAGAGAAATAGTGTGTCAGCTCCTGACAATTCTCCTGATTGGTTAGCGCTAATTTCTCATTCCGTTTTCTGAAGCAAAGTTTTTGTGCTGTGTATCCACGGATTTCTCTTGCCAAAGTCCTATAAGAGTCTCTTGTGTTATAATTGCGGAAATTATTCTCTATAGAGTCTAGTTATTCCTTCATGTACTTCCTCTTAGTTTGTCTGATAACCTTTGCGCTCTGTTTTCTAGTCACGTCAAAAAGCTGTTGACTTTTCGGGGTTTTTTTTAGTGTTGTATTCCTGAAATGCTCGTTTGCGTTGCTGCAATGCACTTTTGCATTCCGAGTCCCATCAAGAACTTGACTTTGATTCGTGTTAGGTAGTGGTCTGAGTCAATGTTCGCGCCCCTGTGGACTTGGACATCTTGGATCTCTCTTTGTTGTGGGTATGAGATCGCAACGTGGTCTACCTGAAATTCTCCAATTTGTTGTATAGGCGATCTCCATGTCTTCTGTTTTCGTGGAAATTTTCATAAAGATGTTGATATGATTTTCAGGTTATTCTGTTGACATAGTTCGATGAGTCTTGTGCCGTTCTTGTTGCTAAATTTTTAACTGGGGAATTTGCCTACAGTTTTCTTATGAATTTTTTTTCTACCGATTTGTGAATTAAAGTCGCCCAGTAAAATTTTGACGTCATTCTTTGGAACCCTTGTCATTACCTTCTCTAGTGTTGCCCAGCATTTCTCTGTAGACTTGGGGTTTTTCTTGTTGTCCCCGTTAGTGGGTACGTTATTCAAGGTGTATTTTTTATTGGCGCACTGTATTTAAATTTTTTTTTATAATAATATAATGTTAAAATAGTTAGGGCATTCCGCATATAAGAACAAAGTTATTAAATCACCAATTGGAAAACTGTGATAAGAATTATTAATTTAAGCAAATATGTGTAAGAAAACTAATGAACAATGCTAAAACAACAATTCTTCCATTAGAATCTTCGGTATGAAACCAAATCACTTTTTTTAAACTTGCCATCGAGTCGTTATTTAATGGGGCGCTGATTTAATATAGATTCAATCATCTCCTGATGATGCTTCAAATTTAAATAATTAAATTAAATTTAAAAGTAAAGTGATTTGATGTTTAGTGTTTATTTGGTTCCAATAGAAGAATTGATGATTTAACATTGTTTAAAAAAACAAATAAGCAATTTTATAAAAATTAAGAATCCGCCATATATCAGCCAAAAAATGATAGTGGCAACGTCGTATTGTCTAATTGAGATGATCCCCGCGATAAAGGGGTTGGCGACAAAATTATTTCAACTCATTTAAAACCAAAATTGTATTTATATACTCCTTATTTACGAAAAAGCTGCTGTCAACTAGACTTGAAATATACCAGGACTTTTTCAACATGTTCGGGAACAAAGTTAGCACGGTGGATATTTTGAATGTGTAATTTAATAAAACAATTAATCGAAACAAAAAAAAAACAATGAATTTCCTAATGTTACGTGGATCATTTAAAACGGTAAGGAGTGAAATCTTAGTGCTGGTAATTTTAACTTTGACGTTAAACGACATTAATGTGTAAGTTTGTTCTTTTTTGTGAAAAAATAAATCAATTTTATTCTGGAACCTATGGAACAAATCAAAATAAAATTTTACAGTTTAAATATTCAAAAAGCAATATAAATTAAAAAAAAAACACTTATTTCGCCATGGAGCATGAATTAATTTTTCTTGCTTTTTAAATATCTGTAATATTCTTCATGGTCTAACTATGCAACTTTTCTTATTAAGTTTTATTATCAAATATTACCTAAAGAGGACAATGAAACAAAAAGAGAATTTTCCTAGCAACTGGCGCCATTGCCAGTCGTTGGGAAAATAAAATAATGGTTGCATGTTGAATATGTTTTAACGACATTTTTTGTTCAAAGTAATGTAAAGAATCGCTGCTTAAATTTAGGACAGTTATTACCTTTCATTCTGTATATTTCAATCAAACTAGAAACCTACTCATTTTATAACAAATCTTGAACATAAAAACTTAACATACTTTTTGCACGTTTACCTTTAGATTTTTTAATGCAATTGGTAAATATATGACAAACATTTTACTTCCTAATATGCTTCTACGAGGGTTGTTATTATTTATGTATCTTGAATAATAAATAAAAACAAATATTTATCATTGAAAATGGTTTTATTGTTTTTGAAAATATTCTCCGCTATGATCGATATACTTTTGCATACGTTTGAGCAAATTTTCATAACACTTTTTCTATTTCGATTAAGGTATGTCCTAAACATGCATCTGTACGGTGGATGATGCATCAATTCGATGTTTTGACCGATCAAATATTGAGTTGTTCGGTCCGATGTGAGAGTTCGCGTTGCCATGGTGAAGAATGATTCTGCGTCGCTGGTTGTTTTTTCTTATTTCTTCACATATTTCTGGCAAACAAATGGTTGTGTATCATTCAGAATTGACTGTTCTCCGTTCCGATTGTTGCCCGTTCGACCGTTGACGATTGTCTAGTGGTACCTTAACAACATAAATGGGCATGTTGTGCATGTTGTGCAATGGGCAACCAAAAAAAAAACAGGTGACCATTTGCTTAGAAGTGCTTTTTGCGCGAACAACTTTTGTTGGCTTTGGCTCATTTTGAAATACTTATACAGTCGATTGGTGTTTAGTTTTAGGTTCATACCCATACATTCAAAACACCTGTGTAGACATTATACACGACTTTTGACGCAGCACGTTTGTATTTTTGTGCATTTCGTTGCAGCAATCGACACGAGGCTTTTTTAAGCGATCGTGAAATGATACCTAATACAATGTGCACAAATCTTGTTCACGTCTAAATGTTTATATAAAATCTTGTGTATGTTTCAATCTCATGGTATGCTCTGCTTTATCAGTACGTGCACAATATCGATATTTTCTGGCACAACAACCGACTTTGGACCTTCTTTAAATTCGTCCGTAAACGAGCGACGACCACGATTGGATTCACTAAACCAGTGATATACAGTGATTTTAAATGGTGCTTCATCGCCAAAAGTCGAAATGAGTTGATCGATGTACTGTTGTTAAGAGAATCCACGTCGAAAGTCGTAGTAAATTATCGCACGAAAATTCTCACGGGTTTAATTCCATTTTTTGAATAAGATGAAATTTTTCAGTCACTAAACAATGCAAATAGGGTCCGTATGACAAAACGTACATTCAACAATGTCAAACTTTACGATTTATAAGCCAGATGGCGTTTAGCAACACCATTGTTGCCAATTCCGAATATATAAATAGCGACCCTCGTAAGCTAAGCAGTATTCCTGTGGTTCTATTAAAAGTTTTGAAATCTTGTAATGAGTTTTAAGCTACCATTTTTTTTTGTTGTTATACTAATATTGTAGTAAAGCAAAAAAAAATCTTTAATCAAAATGGTTTTAGGGTTTTCTCAAATTTCCGTTCTATTCTGGTTTCAACAAAGCAACCGTCGATTCAATGACGATATATCATCACTGGCTAATTTCATTCTCTCGGCGCTAGATTACGGTCTGCGTAGATTTGGTGGTCAGCCGGGCCCACGATAATAAGTAGCGATAGGGACACAGTAGGAGCGGTATCGCCCTTTGGGGCTACCTATGGGCTAGATATATATTACCGTTATTGCGCGTAATAATATTATCTAAATGGGGACTTGCTATCACCTTGTAATACAATGCTGCCATATTGTCAATTAGGCGGGCGTTGTGGTAGCTATTGTGGTTTCTAATTGATAAAGTCGCGGTTGGAGATGATTTATAGCAAAGTAAGAATATTTGACGATATTTTTTATTACACTAACTCTAGTGATAGCAATGAATATGCATTTTGGTTTGCAGTCTTTTTTTAATAAATATCAGAATATATTCACGAAAATAAAACAAATGGAAAGCAGTGGCGGCTCGTGGTCTAAATAGGAGGTGAAGCGCAGCACGAAAAATAATAGGTATATCATAAGCAGCAAATCCAAAAATGTATAAAAACATAACAATAACATAAAAAAAAATAGCTTACTCACCCGCACTTCAACAGCGACTAACGTAGGGGCACTGCAAGATCTGCAACCGCACATAATGTTTCTATTTTTTAAATGTAAGGTCAATTCTTCGGTCTTTTAAAGCTGCAAATCTTTCAATAATGTCCTCATAAAATGGTTCCACACTTAAAAGTTCGTTCAAAAGTCCTTTTTCAATAGAAATTTTCGCCAAATTACTTAGTCTGTTTTCTGTCATTGAATTTCGTAAAAATGTCCTGATTCTTTTCAAACAGGAAAAACTACGTTCAACTGAGACACTAGTCGAGGGAATCGTCACAATCAGGCATAATAATCTGGAAGCTTCCTTGAAGATATCTCTATTCTCGTGTAAAAGTTCCAACATTCGATCCAATTTTCATCATTATAAATGAAGGTTAATTCATTTTTCAGCATTGATATATCGGGAAATAGGTCGGGAAAAAAATGCTTTTAAATTATTCACTGACTCTAAAGGAAAGGTTTTTGCATACTCTGCAAACCGTGCTGTATCCATGAGTGTAACGAAAATAAGTTTATCCATGTCTTGAAATCGTGTGTCAATTTGTCCAGAGATAGTATCTAAAATTTCGTAATACAACACTTTGTATTTTTCAAAGATTTCTTCAGTCGTTAAAGTTTTTCGTCCCTCACGATAATTAGTTGGTACTGACACTTTTACACTGACTGAATCAAAAAGTTTTTGGAAATTTTCGTCATTTCCTTTTCCATTTAAAAGACGTTGAGTATTCCTAACTTGTGTTATACAAATATTAATGTTAAGTGAACGTTTCTGTAACACATCAAACAAAATATCAGTCATTTTGAAAATGTCACTAAAAATAGCACTGAGTAGAGCAAATTCAAAATTATTGAGATGATTTAAGACACACACACACTTTGAGTTATTGAACTTTGATCCGAAGTTTTGTCGTCTCTAATTTCAGTAAAAACCGGTTTTTAAACCGTCCCATTCATTATCAATCACATTCACTATCTTAGAACTCGATGTCCAACGGGTTGAAACAGATGTGGGTACCCTTTTTTTCATTATTGTGTCAGCTACTTGAGTTCTCTTTGTAGAATGATGAAAAAAAGTCGGGAAAGTATTCACGTTTGCGAAAAAAATACGGCACTGTGGTATAGTACTGCAACTCTGCTGAAGCACTAAATTGAAAGGGAGAGATGCACAATGTACAAAAATGGCTTGTCGAGCTTCGGTTTTTATTTTTGATTGGAGACCATTTATATGTCCTGATATGACACTAGCGCCGTCGTAGCATTGTCGTACTAATTTTGAACGGAAATCGTATTTTTCAATATGTTTAGTTACCAAATCAAAAAGAGCATCCGCTGTTCGGTCGATACTAACATCAAAGAAGCCCAAAAACTGCTCAACTAACTTTCCCGCACTATTAACGTATCGAAGTACAATGCTGCACTGAGATTTCTGAAGAATGTCCGTTGAGTCGCCGACTTGAATAGAGAAAAAATCACTGTCTTTTATTTTACGATCCACATGTTCATCGATGTAATCTGAAATACAATCTATCAATTCGTTCTGGATTGTTTTTGAATTTGCAGAAAAAATGGGGGATATCTTCTTATAGTGTTCTTGAATGTCCACACTGCTCACTGATTATCCGAGGAATCAGATTCGTTGTGCCCTCGAAATGCTAACTCTTGTTTTCCTAAATAAACAGTGGCGCGAATAGGTAACTGCATGAATCTTCTATTTAAAAGCACATTGTCATTGAACATTTTTAAATACAACCTGGAATTTTGCTTCAACGCGTCTTCAATTGTGCTGAGGTTTTTCTTTAATTTGGCAAACGATAATGCCCAGTGAATGTGATCTGAAGAAGCTTCATGTCTACTAAAACCCCTTGTTACGTTCCCAAAATTGTTAAAACCCTCTTTATTCCACACACTTGATTTTACACCTACTGTCAAACAGGGCATACAAAACAGTTTCTTCAAATAAACACTTCCACACAACCACTTATAATCAGCATACCACTGATTGCGAAACTTTCGAACGAAAACTCTGTCTTTTGATTTTCCTTGTTTTTCTATTTCAATAAAAGGTTTGGTGTTAGGTCCCTCTGTATGCAGAAAGTCTTTTTTGTCGTCGTTTTTCCATCTGGAAAATGGTGTTTCCAACAAAATGCACACCGGATCGTACAATGGAAACATTTTCAAAAACTTTAACAGCCACCCGCACGGCGCGATACGATGTAAATTCACTAAATTTTATTCTTAAGGAAACGAAACGCGTGCAATAAAGCCTGCTGCAGCAGCATCCACGCGTCGCGCCGTTTTCTATTTTTACCTCACGTATTTAGAAGACAGCTTCGTGCGTTACCATGGCAACCTCCGTAAACAAATTTGGAATTTGGCAGCGGTATTATCGATCGTGCTGGTTGCGCTTCCTAGGCATCTCATACGAGGTAGAGTTTTCTGACTGTTTAGTTAACTGAACAACGGCGCTCGCCGCTCGCCGCAGTCGTCGCTCTATTCTTTAAGAATATGCTACGTTTGTATATTGTATAATTCATATAATTGTTAAGATTGTATTAATTTGGCATTAATTATTATAATGCTGATGTATTAATGTATACGTAATTAAATAAATTATTATACCAATTATGTTTTATATAAAAAATAAAATGTAAGTTTTTGTTTCGGAAATTGTGCGTCCCCTGACGAGCCGCCACTGATGGAAAGTCTAAATGCATTATGAAGAAGTCTAGAAGTTTGTCTATTTGGTTTTCGTTTATTCTGTTTTGAGACCTGTACTGAGTATTGGAATTAGCGTTTGAAAGTATCTAACGGTGAGAGCAATGTTGCATGGGTTAAAAAGTGTGGGCTTGGGGTAATAATGCCTTGATTACTTGACCGTTTGAATTAAGGTGAATTGAACCGTTGAATGTTGCATTAAAATTGGAAATAAGAGGGTCTTTTATTAATTATATGATTTTTATTAATTTGGAAACAGGTAAACCTGCTATTTTAAAACAGAAATAAAAAATTAGATACTGAGTCTAAAAAATAATAAGGCTTCGGGTTTGGATGAAGTCACCGCACAAGTAATTAAAGCAGTGGGTGGAGTAGGGATAGACATGTTTTACTATATCTGGCAAAAGGTATGAGATACCTAATTGTGGCCAGAAAATTGGTCGATCTCAGCATTTATTCCTCTACATAAAAAGGGTCTAGAAAGAAATGTGAAAATTACCGCCTTATTCCTCTCATTCCACATGTAAGTAAAATGCTCCTTCGCATTATTAATGAACACTTAAAACGCTACTTATAATGACAGATTCCCTCAGAGCGGGGCTGACTTCATTCCAGCAGAAATTTCCTCAAGAGGATTGTACGGGTGGTGTCAGTATTGGCTGCATTAAAATAACTTACTTAAGATAGGTTGATGACACTACACTTGATGTGATCGATCTTGAGTGATTGATCGAGCCATTGACCTTAACTATCAAAAAAATTAAGGATGAAAGCCATCTTTACTAACTAATAAGAAATGAGAAGAAATCGAATACAACATTCTCAATATCAGTCCAACAGGTTAATTTAAGATAGTAAGCCAACTCATCTATCTTGGAGCTTTAACATCGAACAAAGGTGGTAACACTCATGCGATCAGAAGATGGGAAATGGGAAGAAATACAATGCGAAATTTGCAGGAAATGTTTAGGGATAGGAACACAACACAAAATAATAATGGAAAACAAGACTTCAGGGTATTGATTGTGGCAATCGCAACAGGTCCTTCGCATTCTGTGGACTACCAGAAAAACAAACGCATCCCAAATTATCCATGAACAAATATTAAGATTATTCTGCCAAATTGAAGACAGGGATGGCAATAACCTAAAAATACTGGTGGTACTGGGACGGGTGGAGAGTTCTAGATTACCCGGAAGACCTCCCTAAAGATGGATAGATCAAATTAAAGATTTAACTGGTACATATTTCCAATATGCAACCAAGGAAGCAAGAAATAGAGCGAACGTTGTCGAGTAGTACGTAAACAGAAATAATTTCTATAGGTCAAGAAAAATGATGAATTAAAATTTAAAATGATTCTTTTGACATAAACTAGTTAAAATTTAGTTTTGTGCTTAACAAATTAAAGTATAATTAGGTTTTCCATTGTTGAAATACTATCAACATCCCATTACTTAAAAAGGTTGGTTCTTTTCCATCTGGATAATATTACAATATATAATTGTAATGAGGTAAAATGTATTCTGTTGTAATAAAAAATATTGATCAAACTTATAAATGACATGAAGTGACCAGGATGTACTTATATAAACAAAAATACTCCCTCCGTCATTTTTTTTATTGTAAAGGGTTATCAAATAAGGCCTAAATATAATTTCGAATAAAAACAAACCGTATATGATCATCGTGATTTTTTTGTTTTAAATATTGGTTCACATCATTTTTACTACAAAATGTTATATAAATTTCATGTAAGTGACAGCCTGTGTATTTAAAAAAAAACCTATTCTAAAATAATAATTTTTTATCACTTTGCCACATAAATCGCCATTTATTTCACCAATGATACGAAAAATGTTGGTTTTATGATTATTGCATGTTTATGGTTTATTGGTGTAAACCTTTGAATCTAAAACTACAAGTAGGAGCATATGATTCTGTAAGTGGGACCAGAGAGGTATGAATAAAGCCCAGAGGGCAGTATGAACAAAAACAAGAAACTGATAAAAGTTTAGAACAATAAATTAGTGTATAATTATGGTTGCTGTATTAAATTAATGAAGACTTATTAGATACGGAAGAAAAATGTAATAATATAAATTAATTTAAAAAAATCTTTTTTTTTTCAAAGAGTAAAGTGTCTTTTATGTAGCCAACTCGACAAGAAGATATTAAGAAATTGGAATCTTATGTCATAAAATCATATTATTTCCAAAAATTGGTTAGGTAATCAGTTGCATCTTGCACCTAGTTAATGTTTATATTAATATATATATATATATATATATATATATATATATATATATATATATATATATATATCCACTACAGCGTTTTTGCAAATATAATTAATTCTTGTAGTGTAAATAGTCAATAAATAGATCCCGGGTTCGAATCCTGGTGCGGGCATGGATGTTTGTATGTGTTTTCGGTGTTGGTAAGTCACTAAATAACGCTTTGAGCGTTAACGTCCCTTAAAAGTGTTAGATATAAACTCGAGAATAAACTCATTTTTCACAACAACCAAAAAAGCTAACTTTCAAGAGTAAATGCTATAAAAGATGTTTATCAAAATGTTAAATTAAAAGAATTACAAATTTTAAACAGTCCACTTCAATTGTTGGAACAGCATTTGGTACTAGTCTCACTTTTACTTTAGATGTTCTATCAAAACAATCCTCAGCAAAATGATAGGAACATAAAATAATAATAAAATATAATAAAATTAATCCACTGTGTTCTTCTATTTGGATTCTTTGAGAAATCTTGAAAAAACATAAACTGGTTTAATAACATTGAAGTAACATTTACATTTATTAGTATAATAATCTCTGAAAAGGATTATAAAAAAAAGATAACACTCTGTATTATTAGTTATATTTTATTATTATATGCTTATTATATGAGTAAAGTAACATGTTTTATATGTATCAAACGAAAACTAAAAAATAATCTGAATTTTTAAGGCCCAGTATTTCAGGTAACTAAACATTTTAGAACATACGTTAAAAAATTAAGTTCTAAAAAAAGATAATCACTATCTTCAATAACATATAATTATTGATTGATTTGTTCGTTACTTTGTGATTTGTGTTCATTGTTTTAAAAAAGGAATAAAACAATTTTTCACTTTGTTATCTATCACTTTTATAATAGTGATAGATAACAAAGTGAAAGATAAAAGTGATAGATAACAAAGTAAAAAATTGTTTTATTCCTTTTTTAGCATTATAATTATATTATTTTACCTAAACCAATTTGACTGCGCCTATATATATATACCAGGCGATATGTTGGTTTCATAATCTTAAACTTTCATTGTAACAAAATACATTTTTATTTCTAAATAATTGACAAATTTATAATTAAAAGCATTTACTTATGTAATGTTACTTCTGAATTTTGATTTTTTCGTGTCAGGGAACAACCACAAGATGCACAACTAACCATATTTTATGTGTTTACCTTACTTTCGATATTATTGCTTTTATTGTCAATATAATAAGAGTTAATATGTATTTACAATAGAATACACAAAAACAGTATTCCAGTACACTTATTCGGCACTTACTATTTATTAAAACACCCTAAAATTGCACAAATCTACTACTAAACTTCTAAGTTGTTGACATCAACTACCCAAATTCCAAAACAATGAGTCATCTGTGGTGTTTTAATATGGCAGTTTCCATCTCCATTTATATGTGCATAAAGATAGGCAAGTCTTCTTCTTGTTAGTTTTATATTCAAAAAGATTCACCACTAAAGATTATTTTTTCATGTATTAATGGATCTTTTTCAATTTGCTCTAAAACCTAATCTGCAAAATTTCTACTCAATTTAAGTTCTTCAGTTACCTAAATTGTATACGCCTTGAAATGCAAAATTTTATGAAGAATATTCCGTGTAGTGCCATAAGTTCTTGAGAACGACGTGCAACTGATTATTCTTGATTTTCATTCACACTTCGATCCTGGACTGTGAGCCAGTATCGATGTTTTGAACTATACGTTTAAGGTTTTAACGGGCTGACTTCTTAGCATCACAAACATTACCATTTGATACAAAGTTTTGAATTAAATTACGAATACTAAGCTCTGTAGGTTGATTTTGTTGACCATAAATTTCACCTAAGGCGTGAAATATAAATTTAAATAATAAGTAAAGATTAATATCTAAAAATGTCCACTATATTTAAAATTGTATGTATAACAATTGTTTCGACACCCAGTGCCTTTTTCAAATACAAACTATGGTAATGTTGTATACTGCCTCTTTAATAGTGAATTTAAAACATTACATGTACATAACAAAGGCAAAAAACTAAACCATCTAGACAGTTTAGAAATAAACCGTCTCAAAGATGCGAAAATCCTTCCAAATGACGAAATAGACTTGAACAAATCCCCTTTATTGAATTTGTACAAACAATAAATAGCATCTGTGTGGATTTCTTAAAAAATGTATAATCATTCGTTCATTAAACATTTATAATGCACTTCTATTAAGCAAAAGCCAACACACTCCAAAAAATATGCTAAACTAAGAGTGAGAAAAGTAATTACACCGTAATGTGTCCATCGATCTAATAATACCATAAAATATGATAGTGGGGAAATCCATTGTTTGTTTTGGACAAAACGATATAAACAAATAAAACAACAATATAAATATTGCTTTTAGAACAAACACTAGTCTAGGGCGGCTCATTAAAAGCAATTTAAGTCAAACAAATAAACTGTACAAATCAGGAGTTTATTTAATTGAGTGCGGGTCGTGTTTAAAAGTCTATGTTGGACAAAGAGGAAGATCTTTCTGCTAGTCTCAACGAACATAAAAGAAGTTACACTAAACAACAAAATAATTCTCATTATATAAACCACTTAATTTTAGAAAACCACACTTTCAATGATAATTTTAAAATTTTACATAAAGAACAAATCCAAAAAACTAAATCACAAACCTAGAAATTAATAAAAGAAAACATTTGGATATTTTGCTAAATGACCAGCTAGAATGGTTGCAGAATGGTTCACCGTTATTAAACTTATATTGCACTCCTAGACGTTGACAAAAAATTGATTTCCCCACTATCAAGTTTTTTTTTATGGCTTTGCTGCAAGGCAATTCGCCAGCACGATTCCGTGGCAACCCCGGTCTGTCTGGTTCTAAACCATGCCGAGGCCACCGAAATATTCTTGTACGAACTTCATTAATCTTTATAAATTATGCAATGCACCAAATGGGCAGACAAACACACCCTACACCACTAAACATCCATGCCTCCACCAGGATTCGAACCCGGGACCATTGGATTGCCAGGCGAGCTATCAACCCACCAGACCACCGCGGTCGGCCACTATCAAGTTCTATGGTATTATAGATCGATGGACACTTTAGGTTATAATTACTTTACTCACTGTTAGTTCAGCATAGTTTGTATTTGAAAAAAGGCATTGTGTGTCGAAACAATTCTTATACCTACAATTTTTCCACAATAGAGTGGATATTTTTAGATATTAATATTTGCTTATTTATTTAAAATGCATTTCCATCAAGTACCAGCTACCTCAGTTAAATTTATTATTGAACAATTTGTATACCCTGTGCATGATGATTTACCAAACAATACAAATACAAATATCACTTTTGGTGGGAATAAGAAAAAAAAAATGACTCTACAATGTTTTACAAAAATATTTAGTACTAGTTTGATAGTCCTTTAGAATCTGCATAAAAAGCCTTAAAAATATATGTCGGCAAAAATTGAAGAGATTCTATCCACGTCCAATCTACATAATTGATGCGATTTTTTTCCGTTTTGCTCTCTTCGTTGTCGTCCGCAGTTCGTTCGACTTCACCCGCTGCGGAAAAATGTTTAAACGTGTTACGACATGCCTTTTTACACCTCGCCAAGCGTAACAGCCGTCCGCCATTCGTAGATTTCAATATCCCCGCAATATCCTTAAATGTACACAGTGCAGACTCGCTGTTTGATGTTGCGGCTTGTTGTCGGTTTAGATGGAGACGGTCGAACATTTTGAAAAATTGGTTCCCTTTTCCTCGTTCTCCATCGACATATACCCAAATAAGAAAGTAATTGGTAAATATATTGAATTGATCTCAGGTGGAAAGTCTATTTTCGTCGGCGAATCGTTTTGGATGAGTGCGGTGGAGATGGAAAGGTAGGGTGAATTTTGTATACGATCAAACAGATTTAGGATTGCTGCGCTATTTGGATTAGGTAATACGATCTTAGGAAAAATAAAATTTGCTTATACACATTTCTTTTATAAACCTTTCAAACCAAAAAAGTGTCTCTTTGTTAATAAATTAACTTTCAATGTACAACAATTTAAAAATGATTACATTTTTATAATACGAAAAATGCAGCTAAATGAATATTATATATTTTTTAAATGAATATTATATTTTTGTAACATTCTTAGGACAAATTTTATGTTTTTATGTTTTCCACAAATAAATGGTTTTTAGTGTGTCCAAACTTCCGATAGGAGTCGCTCTCATACTCATATGTGATTAATATGATGTTAAACACAAAGAGATTTGCCACCAAAAACCAAATCACTTTTTTTTAACTTCTCGACGCACGTTTCCCTAACTATGTTAGCATCATCAGGAGATGATTTAATATAATTCTAAAACCGATTTATATTCTATTTATATATAACCATATCTAATAAAGCGTGTAAAAATCATGAACCGTGAAGTTTACTGAACATTACATTAATAATTGAAAAAGTTGACTAAACGGAATAGGTCGTTTATCCCGGTTTATGGTTTCTTAAATATTTCTATTTGAATGCTTTCATATGCATTCAAAGCCCTATTGTTTTTTACACTTTTAACCAGTCTTAAATTACTTATAGCTATATAGCGGTCATTTTTCATTGCATGTTGGGCAACACAATATTTTGCATTTTCCCATATCTAATGTGGGTAATGTGTTCTTTAGATCTCGTTAATATCTTTATGTTTGCCCAATATACCTTCGATCACAATCTTGACAGCTAATTTCGTAAATCTGCGACTTTTCCTGTTGATCTACTTTATCTTTTGGATTATCCTGGACTTCTCTTAAATTATTATATGGTTTGTATACAACCTGAATGTCCACTTTTTTCAAAAATTTGTCTAGCCCTCGTGTTAATTGGGCATCAAACGGTATTGCCATGAATGTATTTTTGTTCATATCCTTTTGAAAAGTCGAAGATTCTTTCAATAATTTTCTAAATTTATGTTTTCTAATTAATATATTTACCATGTTTTTATTATAACCGTTTACTTTGGATACCTCCCTAATTAATTTTAATTCTTTGTTGTAATTATCTTTTTTTAAAGGAAAATTGATTAACCTATTTACCTACTAGCCTTCTTATTTTGGAAGCTATGATTCGAATCGTTAGGAATGTATCTCGAAGTGGTGGTATTTTTTCTAAAAATATCAAAATCTAACCTATTTTTATTGTTTCTACTGACTAAAACATCTAGAAATGGCAAACTATCGTTGTTTTCGAGTTCATGCGTCAATACTGTATATTTGAGATTTACTATTTAAGTTCTTAATAAAATCATCTAAGTTTGTATTTTTTGAATCGAAAATTGCAAAAACCTTTACATATCTTAACCATGCATTCGGAAAGTAAGTGAATTCATATTTCGTGTCAGTTTCAAATTTACTCATTAATAAGTTGGCTAAAAATGGTGACAGAGGATTGCCCATTGCCGTTCTTTCTTGTTGTACGTAAAACCTGTAATTAAGCTAAAAACAATTTTGCTTTATACATAATCTTGTTATTAAAACCGTTTAACTCAAGTAAGTCCCTCAGGGATTTTAAGGTATATGGAATCGGGACACTCGGAAACAACAATGATACGTCAAAGGACACCAAGACCTCACCTTCCTGTAGATGTGTGTTTTTGACTTTTTCTATGATTTTTGTTTTTTGAGTTTATCACAGAACAGGAAGGCAGTTAGTTTAGTAGAATTGAAAGTTGAAATTCCTTTGTTAAACATTTTGCCAAGTTGTATGTTGGAGAATTAGTGGCTCATACAATTAGTGTCACTGATTTTCTTGGTTTATGATTTTTTGGTAGAGCATACAATCTTGGTACTTTTGGATTAGAAATCTGCAGTTTGTTTTTGAGAGAATGAGAAATAAGGCTGTTACAAGATTTTAATGTATCTCTGACTTCGTTAATAATTTTTGACAATGGATTCCTAGGTAATCGTTTATATGGACAGTCTTGAAACATTTTTTTTTAATTTTGAAAAAAGTGGACATTAAGGTTGTGTACAAACCATATAATAAATTTAGAGAAGTTCTGGGTAAATCAACATGAAAAGCCATCAACATGATTGTGGTCGAACGTACATTGGGTAAACAAAAAAGGTCTATATTAACGAGATATAAAGAACACATTGGCTGCATTAGATATAGAAGAAATGAAAAATTTTATGTTGCAACATACAATTGAACATGACCACAATATAGATATTTGTAATTTAAGACTGGATAAAAGTGTAAATAACAATCGGGCTTTCAATGCATATGAAAACATTCAAATATAAACATGTAAAAAAATCATGAACCGGGATAAAGGACCTATTCCGTTCAGTCAACTTTTTCCATTATTAATGTAACTCTTAGTAAACTTCACTGTTGATTATTTTTACATGCTTCATTAGGTAGAGTTATGATATAAATAGAAGATACATTAGTTTTAAAATTAGAATTAACCACCTCTTGATATGGTGTTTAGTGATAATTTCTTCGAGTTTAGTGTTTTACACCGAATTGATTTTCTTATTACAATTCTTATAATAAGAACGTCTAGAGATAATTATATATCAAAAACTAATAATTTGATACAATCAGACAAATTTAACAAAATTAATTCTGATCCTACAAATACCTTTCAAAAAGAATAAAACAAATAACAAAAGATACATCTATTTTTAACGATTACGAGAAACAACAATTATTAATGATGAATCCTCAGGCACCAAAATTATGCTCGCTTGTAAAGTAGTTTCATTTGTTACAACTGTTTCAATCAAATTATCAAATAAGTTGATTAAAATCATTTTACAACATACGAATTTTCCAAATACAAAATTGAACGAAAATATGTCATTCTAAGTACCTATGATCTTATCAATAAAGTAAAAGGTATTCATTTACCCAGAAAATCCAATTTCTATTTCTATTTCTTTCGATATAGAAAATTTATTCACGAGTATAGTACCAAACGAAATAATTGAATTAGTTGACAAATTACTTCTTAAAAACAAAACTAATTTAATAATTAAACAAGAAATTTTAGAGCTCCTGTTTGTCAATTACGTTGGATCAGAATTATTTTGAATTTGATAATTCATTTTATGTTTCGAATGACGGTTTGATAATGACCCTTTAAGTCCTTTACGGCCGCCAATTTTTATGGACAACTTAGAAAATATGATAAATCTACGTCAGCTGTTTAAATCATCACTTTACTGGTGCAGATATTTTGATGACATTCTCATTTGTTTTACGGGCTCTGATAGACAATTAACTTTTATAAATTCTTTACATAAGAGCATTAAATTCACAGTTAATGAGGAGCAACATAATACTATTAACTTTTTAGACTTAACAATTATTAGTAAAGACAATAAACATAATTTTGCAATTTTTTAAAAACCATCACATACAGATTTAGTTATACACAATAAATCTTGTCATTCTTATTCACAAAACATGGCATCATGGATATTTAATGATCTATGTTTAAATGAGTTAATTTAAACATAGATTATTAAATATCCCGATGTCAATAGATAATTATAATAAAGTATTGAATGCCATCAAAGACATTGCAGTAAATAACGGATACGACCAAAACATTATAAATAAAATAATTATTAAGAAATTTTATAATAAAACCATTAATTTAATATATCCTGTCAATAATATCAATAATGCAGTATACAAAACAATTACGTATACAGAAAATGTTACCAAATAAGTGTCTAAGCATTTATCCAACAGAAACGATATAAATATTGCTTTTAAAACAAACAATAGTCTTTCGACGTCCCATTAAAAACAATAAAAGTCTAACAAATAAATTATATAAATCAGGACTATTTAATTGAGTGCGTGTCGTGTCCAAAAGTCTATGTTGGATAAACAAGAAGATCTTTCTCTACTAGGCTCAATGAACATAAAAGAAGCTACACTAAACAACAAAATAATTCTCACAATGCTAAACACTTAATATTAGAAAACCATACTTTCAATGACAATTTTAAAATGCTACATAATGAGAATAAATCCAAAAAATTAAATCTTTCAGAGAGCCTAGAAATTAATAAAAAAAAAATTGGAGATTTTGCTAAATGACCCTCTGGACTTGAATGGTTTACCATTATTAAACTTATATTGCCCTCCTAGACGTTGACAAAAAATAGGTTTCTCCACTATTATGTTTTATGGTATTATTAGATCGATGGACAATTCAGGTTGTAATTACTTTCCTAACTTTTAGTTTAACATAGTTTGTATTTGAAAAAGGCATTGTGTGTCGAACAATTGTTATACCTACAATTTTAAAAATGGTGCTTATTAAAATCTTTGCTTGTTTATTTAAAATGAATTTTCATCAAATATCGGCAACCTCAGATAAATTCAAATTATTTCATTCATTCATTTTCCTGATAAAAAATGGCTAAAACTTTTAGTTTAGACCTTAATAAATCAAAGTATAATTGTGTTTTCCATAGTCGAAATACTTTTTTTTAACGTCCCATCACTTAAAAAGGTCGGTTCTTTTCCATCTGGATAATATCGTCCCTCAAAGGGATCAAGCGCCCTTTCCTTATAGGGCCTCTCCGTCCTCGGTACAGAGAAAAAATTTCAGGAGAGCCGAGTTCGAGATACGTCGTTGTCTCGACGCAACATTAATCTCTATAAACAAAGCAATATTTTCTAATGATCCCTCTTGGCCAACGTCTCGCCTAATGCATGTTCTACGTTCCTCTCGCTACGTTTTAAGCACTCGACGACGCAACCAGAAGGTGATAAATGTCCCCGGATAAATATATATGCGTTTTATTTTTCTGCTTGTTCCTCACCATTCGTCTTTCCATCTTCCTCCATTTCTTTGCCCGGCACAGCTAAATTGGTAAATATTAGTTGGTAAAATGAAACGGATTGTCCCATTTTCTGAAGCTTTTAAAGGAGTTTAAGCATGAGAAGAGAGCCCTTTAATTATCATAGTTTTTCTTGGACTGTAAATTTGTTTTGAATTTCTTTTAATAATACAAATCAACTTGAATTTTGCGTTTGAAATTAAGGTATCATTCATAAAACAGTTTGATTTGGTATCCAGGAGAACGTTTGTACAATATTTAAAAAATCTTTGATTTAAATTTTTATCTGATCCAAAACAAATATAGGATTTCCAGTAGGGGTGCTCGAACTTTGATAATATATAGCGACCATGCTGGTGAAGCTACAGTTGTTAAATTTGAAGGTTATATTATAGCTCATTTGGGCTCATTATAGTATAGTTCAAATAATGCTTGTACGTCATCAAAATCTATGACGCGCTCACGTTCAACACCAAAATATCCAGACTTTGGCTTTTATATCATTGATAAACCTGTAAATAAAAAAGTAACACGAAAAGTTTTTCCTTTAAAAGTTTTAACCAAAAATCGGTTTCAAAACTTCTGCTTTTGAACATAGTGGTTTTTCATTTAGTTCACACAAAGTTTATTTATTTACTAGTACTAAATCAAACCTGAATCGATGTTCAAGTAAATTATTAGGAGATTAACTTCTAGTCTATCAAATGATCTTTCGCCATTCGACCATTTTTTAATCTCTTCTTCCCTATGTCTGCTGCTGTTTATCCAGATCTGTGGTATAATTTATAAAGCTTCTTTCCACATATCCAAACAGTTATCAATCGTTCTTCCATCTCGACCTATATGAAAATTGTAATAATTTTAGGCGATCCCCCATATCAATTTTATAGGATTGAATATGCAATGATAAGGTCAAAGATGTAACACTTTGTGGTCATACTCTTCAGCCATATGATCTGCCACATATTTTTTTATAGGCTTGTTCCTAAAAAAGACATTATGAAACACAAATCTGTCCCTTTAATTACTGCTTACCCAATAACGATTTGCATCACTTCACTTTTCAATATAGTGTTTTCAAAATACTCCGTCAGCCATTCTGCAAATTTTGGTTTTGTCCATGCACTAGTTGGAGGTCTATACATCAGTGAACTGTGATATGGTGTGTTATTATATCGCCATGAGTGGACTCAAAGTCCCATTTTGAAATATCCATGTTTCACCCAAATAAACAAAATCAGAGATTCGTCTATGATATTTTGATACATCTTCAAACATTGGATTCGTTTAAAGTCAATATCTGGAAGTTCCATCAGGCCCCTACGTGGATTATCCTTACTCCATTTGAAACAAATTTCTTTTAGAAGTGAATGAGGTAAAGTTTTACATCCATCAAAGAGATGCATGTTATTTAGTTTCCCATCAAATCTTTCAAGATTAATCGTTTGTTCTGAAATAGTTCAATAAAATACCATAAAAATACAATATTACCATGTAAATCTACTCACTTTTTTCAAACATTTTATAGATTTGATTGCGAATTGAGTCACATCAAGATGATTTAGCTAGTTACTCGTTTTGGATGTAAACGCGTTTTCTTAGGTGATTTTAAGATTTCGTTACTCTTCAACTTTTTCGAAATAGCACTAACTGTGCCAATACTAATATTTAGTGCCTACTAAGACCTACTAGACCTACTAAGTTATTAATACATAACTCTCTCACAGAGTTTAATGGCAAACGAAGGGCCCCATTATCTCGTTCCTGTTCAAAATAACTGATAAGTCACGAGACAAGTTACTTACACCGACTGCTTAACGGTTTTGGTATTTTTTGCAATTAAAATCGCAGACTTTTTACTTTAGAACTCACAAAAACAAAAACTAAACCGGAAATTAGCTAAAACAGCAAAGAATACAGTAAAAATAATTCAAAACCTTTGAAGGCACAATTCAAAAACGATCAAATGATATGATTTGATCGTTTTTGAATGATAGTTTCGACGAAGAAAGTTGTGTTAGTTCGGCAACACTGTCCAGAACCACAAACCTCAATGATATCTTGACAGCGAATTCACACAATGTGATGCACCGGCTCACCGTATTTTTATTCTATTCTAATATGATTACAGGAAGAAGGAAAGAGAGTGCTTCAAACTTTAAATATTTTTTTCTTTCTTATGGATTTAAATTAGCTATAGGTAAAATACGTCTAAAGCGAAGATAAAGCTAAAAATGTATGATATATGTTCCGTTACAATCAGCACAAACTTTGATATTACATAAGTATTCAATTGAGCTATGAGTGGCTTCCAGAGGGTCAAATATTTCACTAAGGTTAGCTTTCCAAGAGCACTCTCCAATAATGTGGTCAATTGTCTGTCTGGAGCTCTATAGTTGCGCTCTGTGGGAAGGCGGTCTATTCCGTTTATAAAACGAGTCGGCAATTGATCTAACTAATCTTTCTGAGGCCAACCCAAACTTTCCGGGGGAGATCAAAACCACATGGCTCTTCCGCTGGTACCAGTAAGCTGTGAATGAGAGTAGATGTTAGTCCAATCCACACTTTTCTCCAGGAATCCAGTCATGGTTAAAGTTTTGCAGGTTCTAACCATACGTGAGTGTGGGTTCGTAACAGTACTACTGTCTGAAACCATTCGTGACCCATCCCAGGCCCCATTGAGGCATACTAGGTATGCATGAAAAATTGCATAGATGACCCGTGGAGAAATTTTTCCAGTACTCCACGTAAAATTTTTCCAATGCTTGAATCGCCATCAAGCGGCCGCCATGACATATATATATATATATATATATATATATATATATATATATATATATATATATATATATATATATATATATATATATATATGGTCAGGCCCTGGTCAATCTTTCAGTTACTTTCGAACACGGAATTTGATTTTCCTTGTTTTTGAATATTTTAGAGATATTTTAATTTTTAACGAGAAACTTTTTGATCCACCCTGTGAATAATATGTTGTATATAATATTGTATAGTATTGTATATAATTAATACTGTATATAATTAATACTGTATATAATAAAAGTCAGGGCAATTGTCGGAAAAAATAATGTTCTCTATCCAGCAATTTATCAAACTTTATTTTAAAATTGGTTTTCTACGACTGCGAATCGATTAGATTCCTATAAAAACCACCGCTGCTCGTTCATTGTTCCGTAATTCCCGCTCTGCGTCGATGATATCGAAGCACTTTCGGTCGAATTCCTCTTTCATTTGCCTCCTTGTCAATCTATCGGGCACATTAGTTTTGTTGATTATCCGCTCACTGACGATGTTTGAGCTGTTTCTCGATTGGAGGGGAAAATATTTGCTTTAACGAGATGAGTTTCATATTTTGAAGTTTGGATTTCGATAATTGTTTGGCGTGTTTACGTGGGCGCCGGTCGGAGAAACTATTTGACTGCGAGCTGGAATAGATTCGGATTAATGGATAATAGTTGAAGTATCTGCAATGGTTAGATGATGTTAATGAAGATGTTCAGGAATAATATAAAAATATATTTCAAAGGTATATATTTTTTTAATTCAATTCGCATCTGGAATGCGGTGAATATAAATAAAGTAATGACACTTTAAAGTAATGACACTTTAAAGTAATGACACAGCTTAATGGAAATTACAATTCTACGGTATGTCCTTCAAAATAGTTGCCTTGGGAAGCCATATTCGCTTCTGGCGCTGGAGACAGTTTGTCGATTCTACATGATTTCTATCTCGTGAAAAGGAAAAAGTTACAAATACTGAATTTTGGTCAATAAGGGGGCTATGGATCCACAGTGATGTTTTTATTTATCAAAAACTAGATAATTGAAATCATTGGGCGACAAGGAGCATTGTCGTGATCTGGTGTTCGTCTTCCATTGTCGCATTGCCGTCCCAGAGGTTTTTGATATATGGTCTAACGCGAATGATATTATTTCGAAGTCTTTCAAGAACCTCTCGGTAAATATGTTGGTTTGTCATTCGGCCTTGAGGCCCAAATTCCTTGTGAATGATTCTTTGGTTATTAAAAAAGAAAATCAGCATAATTTTGAATTTAAATTTGAATTTTTAAGTTTAGAGCCGCATCAGCAATTGATGACCTATAAAGGGCAAATACTAAACAATAACTAATAAAAATAAATTGAATACAGTAAATATTGATTAGATCATAATGTGTATAATGAACGTAATATGGATTAAAGAGTTATATTTCAAATAGAACTCGAATATTAATAGGCAGTAGTTAGTAGACAATATATAAAGGATATATTATATATTATGTATATTAACAGTACAGGAATCGGTAAAATTTTTAAAGGAAAAAGAATTTAAAGATAATATAGATGAGCTATATCAAAGGAAAGTAGGAAAAGGAACAGAGGAATTTAAAAAGAGAACTGGAGTAATGAGGGGACAAAATAGACGGAAGGTCCCTAGGAAGTTCATATCTTTGCGCAAGAGCAGATAGCGAAGAGTACTCTAGCAGGACATGATGAAGAAAAAGAGGAGCACCACATAAGGTATATACTGACGGAGGGTCACCTCTTATGACCAAGTGAGAAGGTAAGCCTATTCTAAGCCTATTCCATTTTACAAAAAGATGACTCTCGAGAGCTGGAGTAATTGGAAGAGCTGGAGAATTTAGGTTTCATGGTATATAACATGGAGGAGCAACCCAAAGTATCCCAGTCGAATTGAAGAATATCTTAACAAATCAGTGAGTTGGAGCAGAAAACATCTCGGTGATAGAAAAAGAGTAAGATGGGAAGATTTTCTTTTACAGCCATTCTGGCGCAGTAGTTGCCTCGTTCATTAGCCAATATGTCTGCATGGCCAGGGATCTAAAGGAATTTTACTATCGACTCTTTAGATTGGGATTACTGGATGAAGGAACGAATGTTAACAACTAGAGGCGGAAATAAGGGAGAAACAAGAGATTGGAGAGAACTTAAGGAAACGGAGCAGATAAGCCAATTGGATGTTAGGCGGGAGAGTGTATTAAAAATGGCCTCTTTAATGGCTAAAGCTATGGCAGAAAGGATACTATTCCAGATGTGAAGGCGAAAAACACAGGCAAAATTATCGTGGACAAAGGCCAAACTTACACCATCCTTCGACTTGGAGCCATCAGTGTAAATAAGGTAATCAGGTCGGAGATCTTGAATGATTTGAAAAAAGGTAGCAGGAGGAGGAATACTAGAAAAAGGTTTATTATAAGAAAGGAGGCTGAAATTAAGAGCACAGCGCAGAAGTAGCCAAGATTGATAAGAGGGAATGAAGGGTCAGCATCTAAGACTTACTGCATATCTCAAAAGAAGAGCCAACATTCTTATATTAAGTGGTGTAATTTCAGAAATATAATGAAGACTGGTGATGGGACTGGTACTGAGTGCTCCTAGAGCTTTTGATATTTGGTTTGCTCATTTTGGCTATTTTTGACCGAGGAGGATTTTTGTCACTTCTTGCAGGCGAAATCCTTAAAACATCTAACAACTTGAACTCATCATAAATTTGTTGAAGTTTTCCAAAAGTATTGTTTAAATCTGAAACAAAATCTGACAATGAATCGTTGCTCAAAATTGCAAACTCATTTTCAGAACTACTAAAAAATAATTGCTACGGATCACCAAGCGACTCTAAAGAAACAAGTCTTGACAAATGGCAAAGATGTCTTAATTTTTAAATAAAAATAATAAATTATGTGTTACATCGGCGCGCGCAACTTCGTCCCCCGCTAAAAATACACTCTGATCTGTTTTCCCAAATGCGCCATAAGAAGTATAACTTCAAAAATATACGTCATATATCATACACATTTGTTTTTACTTGAAAAAGCGTGCAATAACTCTAATTATATAATTTATTCGGAAAATATTCAAAATACAATAACATGAAAGAATCAATATACTCTCAAAAAAAACAATACATTTAATACATTAATTTTTCGTAGTATATTCATTATTCAAGTTCGCATGTATACACTTTGAGAGCTCTAAACGATATTCTTAGCTATAAAGTACAATAAAGATATAAAGTACAACCAGCTAATCAGAATATCGTAGTTTACAGCTCTCGAAGTGCATACATGCAAACTTGAACTAAAACCACTCGGAAATGAATATAGTCAATTTATTGTTTTATTGTTTTTTTGACAAGTATAGTGATTCTTAATTTACTGTGTTTTTTATATGTTCTGAATAAATTATAATATTATAATTATAATATAAATTATAATAATTAAAATTATTGCAGGTTTTTTTAATTAACAAACAAATGTGTATGGTAAATGACGTACATTTGTTTCTTTTACTAATTATTTAACACTAGAAACTAAAAAATAACGTAATAATTATCAGAAATTAATAACAGAATATTTTTTATACAATTTTTGAACAAAAAACAATATAAGTAATAGTGAGGATTTGAACCCCAAACTGTTAAGTCGGCACGCCATAAAAAATTTAAAATAGTATCTTGGATACACGTGAGATGGCGCCACTGCTTGACACATTTGCCATTGTCCCTTGTACGATTGGAATACCTTCTTATATATTGTCTTAACCTAGGCAAATTTACAACACCATGCTCAATTTCAAACACGCATTATTTACTGCTGCTGCCACGACATACATTTCTCCTGCCAATGTTTCATCTGCTTATTGCTTTTCCTTGAATAATTAACTAGAGCATGTTCTACGTTTTTTTGGCCTTGAGGGTGATCATAATTAAGCTTTTCCTGCCCATTTTTTTAGTACATACTTGTTTGTGATTTTGTTCGTCCAAAATATTCTGTTTCCCAAAAAGTTTTAACTTATTGATGTGTATCTTCCTTAGTTTAGATACTTGAATTCTTTCTATCAGAACTCAATTAGAAGACAATAGTCCAACATTCGTATTTTTTTGTGTTAAACTTTCATATTTTGATACAATACACAACACTAAGATAAATGATACTAATTATTATATTTTTATATGACATTAACACTAATTGTCAAATTTTCATATGACACTGACAATAATAACACTACTGTCATATTTTCATATGACACTGACACTAATGACACTATCATATTTTCATAAAGCTCGCTTAACCTCCTCCGACCCGCTGTTACTACAGTGGCTACAGCTGCTTCCCTACAGATCTTAGCAATACTGTTTTTAGTTCTGGAAGCTCCCAACAGATGTCTTTACTTGTCCTGAACGACTGGTGGGCTCACCTTGTTGTTATCAGTTCTAGTGTTGATATCAAAATGGCGACTCATAGACGTAATCGTTCTGAATAGATTTCTATTTGTAAGTATATTTTTTTGTACAAAAGTAGATTTTTTTCAATATTGTAAGTGAGTATACAAACAGAAAGTATCTAATGGAAAAGGGTAAGCTACTCAAGACAACGCCTGATGAAATGAAAAAAATTTTTGCTATGAGAATCATGATGTCGTATGTAGGATACCCCAGAATGAGAATGTATTGGGACCGAAGGATAAAACAAAAGGGCATAGCTGGGGTAATGCCTCGAAAAAGGTACGAGGCAATTAGTAGCCATATAAAATTACTGGGCGACAGTGACATTACCGAAGAACAAAAAAAGGCCAATACATTTTGGAAAGTTGAGCCTCTCTTCCAAATGATTCAAACAGGATGCAGACTGAATTTACATCCACAAATAGTCTGTATCGATGAGCAGATCGTTTCGTTCTGGGGAAAAATACCAGCAAGGCAGATAATCAGAAACAAACCAAATCCTTGTGGAATAAAGCTTTTTGTATGTGCAGGAACAAATGGTATCCCATTAGATTCATTTTTTACCAGGGAAAGGGTGACCCCATCACCAATAGCACCTATACTAAAAAATTAGGCAATCGGGGCAAGGCGGTAATGAGATTACTAGAGACAGTTCCTGAAGGATCATCTGTTTTTATGGATAAGTATTTCACTTCTTCACTGTTATTGGACCTCATGTTTTCCGAGTACAGCTGTCAAGGAACTGGCACAATACAAAGTAGCCGCGTGCCGAAAGCTGCTAATGCATTGTTGAAGAATGATAAACAAATGAAAAGGGAAGCAAGAGGACAAATTGAGCAGGTAGTCAGCGGTGACGGACCGTCATAAAATGGATGGACAATAAGCCTGTCGTACTGATGTCAAACCAGTACGGATGCGAGCCAGTAAACCAGTGCTCTCGTTGGAGCAAAAAGGAGAGTCAGCGAATCCAGGTTCCTCGCCCGTTTGCTGTAAAAACTTACAATTTCAACATGGGCGGTGTAGATTTTCTAGATCGTGTTATAAGTTTTTACCGGATATCTGCAAGAACTCGTAAAAGGACAGTGAGAATAATAATGCACCTTGTTGATTTTGCAATAGCAGCAGCTTGGATTGAGTACGGCGTGGATCAGCTTGCCATGGGAACTCCCAAAAACAATATCTTGGATAACCTCGATTTTAGAATTCAGTACGAGCACTACCTGAGGCATGGACCCATGCAACGTTACTCAGAATCTGAAGAGGATTCCGATTACGTCCCAGAAGAGGCGGAGCTGGTGGAGCCAGCAAAAAAAAACAAGAATTCCTAGACCATATACACCTGATGCGCAAAGAATACAGTAAAGCCTGCACCTCCCTGAATTCCCGCATCCTGTAACAAAAAACAGATGCATGCTTCCTGGGTGTTCATCTAACAAAGCGCGTATTAGATGCAGGTCGTGCAAAATTTATTTATGTCTACAACCCGAAAGAAATTGTTTCGAATTGTATCATAAATTATAAATATGTATGTATGTTATTATTTTTTTTAAATACAACTTTAGCAGTAATGAAAATGATACTTTTTTACCCATAAATATACTTGGTGGTTGGTAAATTTTGGGTATGTTCTAGCCCAATGTTCCCAGTGGGGGACATGGCCCCCGCCAAGTCCTGTGGTGGGGAATTTTTTTTACAATTTTTTGGAAGAAAAAGTTGACGAATCAAAAAAAAAGCTACAATTTGCCTGGGCCTGAGGAGGTTAAAACATTTCTATTCTGCTGGGTATTTCTACCGGTTATTTAATTTCCTTATCCATGTATCCAGGTTCTTTAATTATATTACCCCATGATAAAAATATTTCACACTATCAGATCTGGTAGAATTAGTATGGTTAATTATATAAAATTTCCTCTAATTCAA
This sequence comes from Cosmopolites sordidus, assembly GCA_031761425.1. Lineage (NCBI taxonomy): Eukaryota > Metazoa > Arthropoda > Insecta > Coleoptera > Curculionidae > Cosmopolites > Cosmopolites sordidus. Next base: position 11,380 of record JARFXV010001767.1, on the reverse strand, counting down.
TTTTAATCTGTACAGTTGCCTGATATTGCTTACCCTTTCTATAATCTGAAGATTTGGTAAGCTCTTCGTAAAGTATTGTCTCGAATATAATTACAATATTTTAAAACAGTAATAATAATATACAGTGTTGATCTAAATTATAAAGAAAAATAAACCTATTACCAAATAACTATGATTTATTTTGCAAAACAATCTGTAAATTATCAGCAAATAAACGCGAATCGAATAATTTCCGATCTATCTGATTTAATTAAAAACAAATAGGAAACCGTGAGCTCGATTTCCACCGCTAGAGGGCATCGTTACTATAGTCGTTGCCGCCCCCTTTGTCCCCACCACTATCTCTGTCACCTCCTCTAGCTAGAACAATGTCATTAGCGAATGGAAGTTTATCGCTGAAAATATTTACATAATTGCGTCGTCTCCTTAAAATAAAATGTTGCCATTTCTGAAGCATAACAGAAAAATCGAAAACAAATTCTTAGTAAAAGAATTATTTGTGTAGGAGGTACAGTTTCTGATTATATATATGTATATATATATATATATATATATATATATATATATATATATATATATATATATATATATATATATATATATATATATATATATATATATATATAATTATTATTAGGTGCGTATAGATCCGGTTGGATCACGCAAAGCATATTGACTCCTTTCTAATCCTCCACACCTCTCTCATCCTTTCTCCATGGATTCTCTTTCTCTCCTCCGTCCACCTTGTCCCCGATCCCCTCGAAACTTCGCTCTCTGATGCAACGTTCCACATATGTATTTTGTTTCTGTACGTTCTTCTATCCTCAATCTCTGTTGGTCCCATTTGTGCCTTTCTCAGATCTGCTCTGACTTGTGCAACCCATGGTACTGTTGACTTGATTCCTTGTATATATGTCAGATTTCTGTTGGTGAGTCTATTGACATGTCCATAGAATTTCAACCTTCATTTTCTTACGTCCGCCCTTACGTTGGACATTCTCTCTGTGGTCTTTCTAGAATATAGTCTCTATCCTTTTTACCCCCTTACGCAAAATTGTGAAGAGAATTATCCTCATAATTTTGCGTTCTTCTTTTAGTATGTTTTCTATGCCGCTTTTTGTTTGGAGTGTAAGTGTCTCGCTTGAGTATAGTACCTTTGGTTTGATTACTATGTTGTAGTGTCTTATTTTTGCGTGTGTGGATATCCATTCCTTATTGTAGATATTGTGTGTCTTGCTGTATGCTCTCTTCATCTTCTGTAATCGAGCCTTCTGTGCTATTTTCTCTCCCCCTGTGGGTTCGAGCATCTCGCCAAGGTATTTAAAGTGAGTGATCCTATTTATTTTGCCGTATTTGGTGTTCAAATTTTGGACATCTAATTTTGAGCAGAAAAATTCGGTTTTTTGAAAGGAGATTTGTAGGCCGACTTTCCCTGCACATTCCTTGAGGACTTCTATCGGTTCGGTTGCCCTTTTTTCATTGTCTGCGAGTATGGCTAAGTCGTCTGCGTAGACTAGGCATGATATTTGTATGTTGTTTTTGGGTCGTCCGAGTCGTATTGGTTTCCAGTGGCCTTGATTTTTCAGTTCATTTTCCCATTCCCTTATGAATTTGTCCAGGACCAGGTTGAAGAGGAGTGGGGATAACCCATCTTCTTGGCGTACACCGGTTTTAATCAGGAAGGGTTCGGAAATTTCTCCCATAAATTTCACTTTTGAGGTTGTGTGGGTCAGTGTCTGCTTGATCAAACATAGTCTTTTGGGGTCGAGTCCTTGTCCTTCTAGGATGTTGAACAGGAATTTTCAGTGGATGCCGTTGTATGCTTCCTTAAAGTCCACGAACGTGCAGATGATTGGGACGTTCCTGATAGCTTTGTATTTCAGTATTATTTTTAAGTTAAATATTTGTTCAGTGCATGAGCGGCCAGGGCGAAAACCTGCCTGGTACTGGCCAATTTTGTGTTTTAATTGTTCTTATGTTCTCTGGAGAAGACATGGTGATTGGTTAGCGCTTATCTCCCATTCCGCTTTCTGAAGCAAATATTTTGTGGTGTGTATCCACCAATTTTTTTGGGGACTAGAATTTCTCTTGCGACAGTCCTATAAAAGTTTCTGGGGTTGTAATTGCGGAAATTCTCTCCTATAGAGTCTAGTTGTTCCTTCATGTACTTAGCCTTAGTTTGCCTGATAACCTTTGCAGTCTGTTTTCTAGCCACGTCAAAAAGCTGTTGACTCTCTGGGGATTTTTTAGTGTTGTACTCCTGAACTGCTTGTTTGCGTCGCTGCAATGTACTTTCGCATTCCGGCTCCCACCAAGGGTGTTTTGTGTTCTTTTTCAATAGAATCAATTTGTGTGCTTTTTGTGTAATTTTTTTGTAGAATTTTTCCCATGTAACTGCCTGTTCCTTTTCCCGTTCCTCTGTTATGTTGAATTCATCGATCTTTTATGTTAGGTAGTGTTAGTTAGTGGTCCGAGTCGATGTTCGCGCCTCTGCGGACTTGGACATCTTAGATCTCTCTTTGTTGAGGGTATGAGATCGTAACGTGGTCTATCTGGAATTCTCCAATCTGTTCTGTCCAATCCAGTCTGTATAGGCGATCTCCATGTCTTCTGTTTTCGTGAAGATTTTCTTACAGTTGTTGACATGATCTTCAGGTTATTCTGTTGGCATAGTCTTGTGCCGTTCTTATTGGTTAATTTGTGACCGGGCAATTTGCCTACGGTTTGCTGAGGATTTTTTTCTCTACCGATTTGTGCGTTAAAGTCGCCCAGTTTCCTTCTCTTGTGTTGCCCATTTCTTTGTAGACTTGGGAATTATATATAGACTGCAGACTATATATATATATATATATATATATATATATATATATATATATATATATATATATATATATATATATATATATATATATATATATATATATATATATATACAGCGTGTTCTCAAAATTGAGTCATTTAGTTTAAGGTGGGAGATACATATACGCGCGTGAATTTTACTTAATTTTGATTTCTTTTTAAGAATAACTCTTTCAATATTTTTAAAACTTGGCATATGGTTTTTGTACCGGACTTGTAGCTCCTGTTGTATTGGTCTGAAATGAAAAAATTAAATTTCCGAGTGTTTATTAATGTTATATTTTGTAGATGAATCTAAAAAAATTTAAAAAAAATTACGGGTTAATATATTATATAAAAAAAATCTTTGAATTTTGAATCAAATTTTTCCATATATAATTTTTCCATCGAATTTTTCAAAACAAATAGGTTCATATTGAATAGATGTGTACAAAATTTTAGCACGATTGATAAAATACTTTTTGAGTTTTCGGTCATGCCAATTTGAAAAATATAATATAAAAAATATAAAAATATAAAAATTGTTTTTTGTTTTTCATTTCCTTCGGTACGTTTAATATTTCGTAATCTTCTATTTCTGGTAAATTCTCGGAATTTATATTTAATTTTTTCTTTCTGAACTTTTCTCTTGTTCGTGTAGGAGCTTTTTCTTGAGACTTATATATAACTTACATATTTATTCACTTGTTATTCATTTATATATATATATATATATATATATATATATATATATATATATATATATATATATATATATATGTGAAAACTAAAATATACAACGATTATACTTCCTGTGATGACATATGGTTTCGAAACAGGAAGCCTGTCAAGAAAGACGATCCACAAACTAAGAGTACACGAGGGAATCATATACCATCATCATCAACTATGGGGTATATTATTAAGATATCATAAGACTAATGAATGGATAAGACAGATGACATAGGTAACATATAGAGCAGTAAAGATCAGTTCATTAAAATGACAATTGTCAGGATGCAAGACACACGGAGAACGGGAGTGGACATGTCGGAACGGGAGTGGACAGACAGAAGACCATGGCGTGCGAGGCAAAGCATCAGATGATGTTAACAAAGATAGTACGTTGATCTTATAACATTGTACGGGGTTGCCAAGAACAAAGAAAAATGACTAAACAAGACATAGACCTATATACGATAGATAGATGTTAAAATAAACAAACATAAGAAGAAAAATAAAAAGAAAAAAGGTCAATGACTTAAAGAAAGGTAAAATTGTAAATGTAGCTTAATTAATAAAAACAAATGGATAGGGAAAACACCTGGTAAACAATGGTAAACAATGGTACACAATGGTAAAAAATGGAGTATATCCAATGTTAACGTACAGAAGAGTATAGTAAATTAGCAAGATAAATGCTATAGAGATGTGATTATTCACGAAAATAGAAGCAAAGAAAACAAAAAAATAAAACAGGGAATTAATAATATAGAGAAACCTAAAGATAAAATGAGCACATTACATTTATCTTCGCGAACAGTTGGGTTGGCTAAGACATGTTACATAGGATGCCTGAAGAAAGGCAAGAGAATGTACGAAATGATGCTGCATAGAAAGAATAGAACTCGAAGTTAAAGGAGGTAAAAGCACTGGCTGAATTAGATTGCCAAACATATTATTCAACTGTGAAGACAGTTCAGTCATATCAATCCTCTGCTTTAATCTTGCTTTAGTTCTCCTTTGTTAAACGTATATTTAGGATGAAGTTATCATTCAAATTCCATTATTACTATACTTTCCACCTTTTTAGTTAAAATAAGAGAAAAACATATAAAATTGATATAGTAAAAAAAGGTCATAAAGACATTTCCTGAAATTAATCCATCTGGCCATCGATCGGCATTCGAATCAAGTCATCTATGCAACATTCTTTTTCCCTTCTCCCTTTCACTTCTCGTTTTTCGTCTCGCTCTTTGCAATTCATTTTCGTTAAGCAACCCTAAGACAGTCTATTGTTTCTTGGTTCCCATTTGTCATTAAGGTAGCACGACGCCAGTTTCCTTTCACGTCACCGGCGTACGCCGTCGAGACGACAGCGTCGTCGGCGCCTTTCATTGTGCCCGAATTGTTCGGCGACGCCTTTGTCGCGCATAAGAACCGGAAATTCTTAATCTGAATATGTTCGGCCAAGTCAGAGGAACATCCTCCTGTAGCTCGCAGGTCTTAGAGAAGCAGTGGCGTGGAGAAGAGGTTACAAACCCTAACAAGGATGAGAATAAATTGATTATATTCCAGACAATTCATTTGATGGCAAAACTCTTATGAATATGGGATTTCTAACAAAGATGTTTACTGCTATTTATAAGTTTGGGCGTGAATTTAAACGCTTGTTCAAGAATTCCAGTTTTAAGGAGATTGTTAATTAAAATTTGACTTCACTTCATATCACCTTTATATGTAGTAATTCCCACTTTCTTTTCCATCTCATTCTTGGCCTTCTTCTTTCCATTCTTTTCAGTTTTATTTTTATTTCAAAAAAATATTCAATTCTCAAAAAATCACTGAGGTTTTTTAATGGTTTTTGTTGGATTCTAGTATTCAAAAATCAAGGAAAATTTGTTCCTGTACCCTACGTAAAAATTGCTCAATCCTTCATTCAAAAGTCAACAAAGGTCGGCAAGCATTTACCAAGATCGGTTTCTGGCCTTAAGCGTCGGTATATATATAGGCTAGTCGGTGAGATTTACCTTCAAATTTTATGATATTGTCCTTCAACTTTCGGTTAATGAGGAATCCAATTCCATCACATCATCCATTTTTCATACCCCGTGTGTAATGTACGTGACCAGTTGTTTCCAGTTTGATTATCTCTTCGCCCTTTCTTGGTGTTTCACATAGCCCTATGATCGACTAACAGTTCTTGCATTCTTTCATCCGTTTTCATTGTCCGAATATTGAGAGTTGCAATGTCCAAAGTCCTATATATATATATATATATATATATATATATATATATATATATATATATATATATATATATATATATATATATATATATATATATATATATAATGGGTGCACTGCTTAGCCAAGGTGTAGAGGGAGCCTATGTAAACTTATTAGAATCGATATATGATGGAGCTACAGCCACAATTCACCTTGATGGTCTTGAAGTGGGAATTGATATAGAACGAGGTGTACGGCAGGGTGACGCAATATCGCCTATTCTTTTCTCGGCTGGTCTTGAAGAAGTATTCCGTAAACTGGATTGGGAACAGGATGGTGTAAAGATCAATGGTGCAAACTTAAACCATCTTAGATTTGCAGCTGATATTATTTTCATTTCACAAGACCCAGAGGAGCTGCAAAGACATATACAAGAACTGCAAAGGGCTGGTGAACCATTTGGCTTGAAAATAAACCTGAAAAAGAGTCAGGTTATGTTCAATAACTTCGCTCAGGACAGAAGAATTTCAGTTTTAGGAAGGGATTTAGAGATTATAGACAGCTTTATATATCTTGGGCAGAGGATTCCAATTGAAGGGAATATCGCCCGGGAGGTGGAACGGCGTGTTAAATGTGGCTGGCAGGCATTTGGTAGGCACGACATAGTATTTAAGAGCAGACTCCCACTTTGCCTGAAAGGAAATGTCTTCGATCAGTGCGTTCTACCCGTTATGACATACGGATGTGAAACCTGGACACTCACATCGCACTCAATTCAAAAACTTCGGGTGACACAGCGGGGAATGGAATGATGTATGCTTCGCATTACAAGACGTGACAGAAAGTCCTGTGCATGGATCAGGGAACTGATTTTTGACTGTCACAGACTTTTGTTTGCAAAAGTCTGTGACATTATTGGAATAGTAAAAAAATTGAAATGGAGATGGGCAGGCCATATAGCGAGGCGATGGAACGACAGATGGACCAAGGCAATCCTGGGGTGGATACCACTTGATCGCAAACGTCCGCGAAGAAGACCGAGAGCACGATGGATTGATGACATCGTTAATTATTTTGGACCCGAGTGGCAGAGGAAAGCCCAGGACCGTGAAAGTTGGAAGCGTGCTGAAGAGGCTTCATCCTACAGTGGATCGATACAGGCTGATGATGATGATGATATATATATATATATATATATATATATATATATATATATATATATATATATATGTATATATATATATATACATAAACAATTTGTTGATTACTTGACTGGAGACGGGCCCCACCTATCCCTTCCATTAGAGGGCACATGTTTCGTCTCTTGATGTTTAGACTCTTCATGGCACCGACAATTGTGCTCTCTTGTCAAGAATAGGAAGATCCCATCCATAGTCAACAACCCATACTGTTCGCCGACTTCCCGTCGGATGGCATATATATGCAGTGAATTTTGGTGTCTGAATTCTGGTGAATTCTGGGTGTCTGATGTCTCATTGGAAGTAGTCCAAAGAATTCTAACCCTGCATATATATATATATATATATATATATATATATATATATATATATATATATATATATATATATATATATATATATATATATATATATATATATATATATATGTCCGCTAATTAATGGTACACAGCAAAACTGCAGATTTTTTTGGATAAACATATTGCGATCTAACTCAACTTACCTTAGTCCAAAAGTTGATAGTAACAAAGATAAAGGGTGTTAAAGTTATAATTTTATTTTCTATTTTCGTCAATAATTTTCTTAAAACGTATCTTTCTTGAACGAAATTTGGTAGTGCGGGGTTTTGTAAGATAAGAAATTTAAAAGTATCGAAAATGTTTATGTAGATTGTAGAGGGCGCTATCTGCAACCCTTTTCTACATTTGAAAGGTCACAACTTTTTTGCGTCTTAGTGGATTTGCATTTTTAATGAAAATATTATTTTGTCCAACTTTTTTACTTAAATAAGTTATATTCTGCAAATATCACTCCGAGTTAAAGTTTTGTAGATATCTGCGTTTAAAATTTTCATTGAACTCTTTTAAATTGCGCTTTTGAAATAACAATTGTAACACTTTTCTTAAAGTAAGTAGGCTATGATTAAAACAAATACATTAAGGCGACTTTTGCATTGATTATTAATTTTTTATATTGTGAGTATTTAAATAGTTAAAATAGTTTTAAATAATAATAATAATAATAATTTTAATACACTATTCTGACCTAAGTCAAGAACAAAATGTCCAAACATAAATTGTTTTATAATGACAAGATGCAAGATATGATATATTTATGCTCGCAGAAAAATTTTAATGGACGCCGGTCTCATCGAAGATATTTGGAAACGTATCCATGACGAAGGCAGCCGGATTATAAGGTTTCCAAAGATCTCTACGACAGATTGGGTGGAACATGTTTTTTTTTCAGCCAAAACGAGATTCCGCAGGTCGGTCAAAGACTTTAACCACCGACCTGAAACAAAAAATTGTGGTTCGCGTAACCGAAAACCCTGAAGTAACTACAAGACTCATTGCTCTGGGTGGGACTGTATCCGTTTCACTTCACGACTGTACAGAATCTATTGGAAGCTGACTTACCAGCCAGACTAGAATTTGCTCGTTTCTGTTGTATCCAGCAAAATGTTGACCCCATGTTTTTTAAAAAATATATTGTTTACAGACGAAGCAACGTTTACAAGTAGAGGTATATTTAATTTTAGAAATAACCATGCGTGAAATTTAAAAAATCCACAATTATTACTATCCGAACGCCACAAGCATCAAGCTTCGCAACAAGCATCTCCCGAGACCGGTTTCTGGCCTTAAGCCGTCATCAGTCGGGCTTCGAGTTCGAAAGAAAAAAGTTTTTTCCTTGTTTTTTGAATATTTTTAAAAATATTTTTTTCGATCTTTTTTTAATAATTACAAACTTAACAAGAGAAATAATTTAAAGCTTCTGTTAAATGTTAAGGAGGATCATACCAACTTAAAAAACAAATGGTTGTATCGATAGGGAAAGCGCGAAAATTTTTATAACAAAAATTACTTTATTTCTTAATTAAAAGGTTCATTAAAGGGTTCCAACATGGGTCAAACCCTACTATCAACTTTTCAAACATCCGGCGTTTTTTTTTAAATAGTTATCTCTCCCAAATATTGACAATATAAGACGTTTTTTTAATGATTTTTGAATAAACTTAAAAAAAGATACAAAAAAATATTTTTAAGTTCATCTCTAAGATTTTTCACTTTTTCGGAAAAAATCATTAATTTTTCAAACCATTTTTAGTTTCGTTCCTTTTTTCCCGAAAAAAACTTTATTCATTCTACGTTTGATGGTGTAAGTTCCATTGTGGGCCAATTTTTTCCATATTATTTTATTATATAAACAAAGCTAAATTGCAAAAAAATTGATTTTTTTTCAATTAAAAGAAAAATAGAAAGAAAAGTTGGCCCACGATGGGACTTGCGCTTTCAAACGTAGAATGAGTAGAATTTTTTGGGAAAAAAAAATAAAAAATGGCCAACTGAAAAATTATTGATTTTAAGAAAATTATTAAATTTTAAGAACTAAAAAAATTTTTAGAAAACGAATGATTTTTTTTTGTATTTGTTTTTGAAAAGTTCATTCAAAAATGAATAATAAAAAAAATAACGTCTTGTTTGCAGGATGCAGGATGAACGCCTCCCCAACATGATTCCAACTCGCGCCATCCTTAGCTTTCCTCTGCCATTTGAGTCCAATATACTTGATGATGTTATCGGTCCATCGTGTTTCAGGTTTTCTTCGTGGACGCTTATGATCAAGTGGTATCCATCCCAGGACTACTTTACTCCATCTGTCGTCACATCGTCTCGCTATATGGCCTGCCCACCTCCATTTCAATTTTTTGACCCTTGCAATGATGTTACATGCTGTTCTCTGATCCAAGTGCATGTCTTTTTGTCCCGCTTTGTAATGGCAATCATACACCTTTCCATTCCCCTCTGTGCTACCCGAACTATTTGAATTGATTTTGTGGTGAGTGTCCATGTTTCACTTCCGTATGTCAGAACAGGTAGCACGTACTGATCAAAAACTTTTCTTTTTAGACAAAGTGGGAGTTTGTTCTTAAAAACTATGTTGAGCCTGCCAAATACCTGCCGGCCAGACTTAACGCGCCATTCCACTTCCCGGGTGGTTTCACCCTCCATTGAAATCTTTTGCCCAAGATATATGTAGTGGTCCACCACCACCAATAGATATTCTTCTATTTTCAGCAAGTTTGTCGAATATAACTTAACTCTTTTTCAGGTTTATTTACAAGCCAAATGGTTCTCCCGCTCTTTGCAGCTCTTGTATGTGTTTTTGTAGTTCATCTGGATCTTGTGACAGAAGACCGATATCATCTGCAAATCTAAGGTGATTTAAGTATGCACCATTTATTTTTATTCCATCCTATTTCCAATTCAGATTACGGAATACCTCTTCAAGGCAGGCTGCGAAAAGAACAGGAGATATTGAGTCACCCTGCCGTACACCCCGTTCTATATTGATTTTAACTTCAATAACAACCATGTGAACTGTCGCTGTAGTTTCATCATACATGGATCTCAGTAGGTTTACATAGGCTCTATCGATCCCTTGATTAAGCAATGCATCCGTTATGGCTTGCTTTGATATTGAGTCAAATATCTTTTCATACTCAATAAAAGTTAATCAAGGTGGCATGGTGAATTCATTGTGCTTTTCTATGGCCTGTTGGACAACCTAGATATGATTCTTTGTTCAGGTTTGAATCCTGCTTGCTCTCTTGGTTGTGCGTCATTCAGTGTTCTCAATATTCTTTTAGATAATATCTTGATGAAAACCTTGTACAATATTGACAGGTGGCTTATGGGAAGGTAGTTTTTCAAATTCTTCTGTGTTCCTTTTTTATGAAGAAGAATCACTTCAGCACTTTTCCATAGGTTGGGTGTTTTTAGGTTCCTAGGGCATTTTGAGTACAATTTTGCTAGTATTTTATATAAAGTTCGATCGCCAGCTTTCAACATCTCAACTGTTACACTGTTCTTTCCTGGAGCCTTTCCATTCATCGTCTCTTCTATAGCATTTATCACTTCATCCAACGGGATACCTGGCATTTGCTCTTCCATGGGTTTTGCTCTTTTTAACAGGTTCTGATCTTCATATAACTTAGAATAAAATCTTCTGACCACCTCTAACATTTCCGTGTGTTCCCCGCACACTGTGCCATCCTCACGCATTAAGGCATATATTTGTGTCCTTTTGCACTAGATACATGTTAAACCGACGCGTTTCTTCTCGAATACGTTTTCTTATAGTTTTGTAAAGTCCAACGTACTCGACTCTGTCAAAAAGACTCCCTGCATTGTTCATTGTACGCCGTTTTTTCATTAAATCAATTGTCTCATTGGAGATTTTTGACTGTTTGAAACTATTTCTGTTGGTGCTATTACAAAACAGCCATTTTAAGCACATTGTCGATTATATTTTCATACTGCTCTGTTATTTCCATTTCCTCAGGATCTTGCAGCACACCAAGGCGGTGGATAAAAGAATCTCAAAATCGC